>JARSSU010048045.1:0-33355 GCA_029619165.1 Eurosta solidaginis | reverse complement strand
AAAGAAATTCATTTTGCCATGTCGGTCCCGTCCCGTCCGTCCGTCCGTATTAACACGTAAATTGAGATAATTTAGGTATATACATTTAGGTATTTGTTATGTGTTCTCTGGCCGCTCAGTCTCAGATCGCTATTTACATAGTAAACGAGAAATCGGACTACGAACCACGTACGTGTACCACTTTTTCACGCTAGCGAATATTTCGCAGAAACACCTGAAAAAGTGACAGATAATTCATACTAGAAGACCGCTAAGCGATGACGAAACATTGGTCGACTCCGTGGAACCCTTAATGACCGCAGAATAGAACATTGGTACAGATTATTGAGCACAATGGGACGATTGTGCACCGCCTACTTTTAAAAGAAGGTATTTTAACCAAGCTGTAATTTGTGCATGTCGTTGCAGATATCATGATATGAATAATTAGCAAAATCGGCTGCCGACGTAACACGCCCACTTGATGTGTATTTAGGTCAAAAAATTTAATATCTCTTCGAGCATATAAGTAATTATGTCAACATCAACTCAGATAATTATGATCGTAGCAACAAAATACAAAATATAATAAGAAATTTCAAATGGGCTGTGCTCCGCCCCTTTTAATTAATTTGTCTGGAAACTCCTATTTAAGTTGCACCATACTAGTCGAACAAAATTACCCAATCCTTGTCAATAGTAGGGACATAGTAGTCTATGACGATACGACTGTGTATCTGTATGGAAAGTACGCCGAAATCGTTTAAAGCACCGCGCGCCATGATTGTAACACAGTGCGACCGTCTGCTCACGTATATCTGAAAGAAATGGCCGAAATCCGTACTATGGACCACGCCGCTTTTCGATATCGAAAATTACCATAATTCTATACCAATACGAAAGAGATGACCCATGGTACATTTAAGGATTGTTTATATTGACGCAATATATAGTAACTTTAGAACAAACTTTGTATATGGTTGTGATTCACCTGCCATCTATCACGTAGATCATATAAATGAAAATACAAATGTTCTGCATGGTTGCGATCACGTTCATATTATAGCCCTTGGATCATAATGGCAGGAAATACTGAGTTCGTGTGGTATTTACAGATATAGCCGTACCGGCCCAGATGATGTACTGGGTCACCCTCTGATGACTTGGTCCCAATTTAGCGCTATCTCGAAAACGCCTCAAATATACCACATTACCATTTTCACTCATTGCTCTCTTTTCGTATACTACTCCCTTATATACCTTAATTTGATACCAATATCGTACCAACACTATTCTAGAGTCACACCACCTCTGTCCATCTCTTTAATGGCGTGGAGAGAGAATTATCGTTTCCACATTGGGATTTAGAATGCGTCCACGTATAGATACTAAGCGTCCCATTCTGCCACGTATTTTGTTTAAAAGTACGTACTCTATAACACATCCGTCATTTCTGTATATGAATACCCATATCGAATCCAAACCGTCATTGCTAGTAGTCTCCCCTGGGCATCCATAACCCAACTTATATGTTGCGAGTAATCACTCGATGTTATAAAATGGAAGCTGTCGTTTCGCTTCCTTTCCACTCTATAATAGATACATACTGTGATAGGCCAATTACCTTTATTGCTTTTCTTCCGTGTATTTGTAAACATATCTGCTAAGCGCCTTTTCCGTAGACTTTCCATATACGTGAACAAACCATTCTAGCCATGAGTCACCTTTTTCTACCTTTGTGTTATCTCTCTACGACTACTATATGGTCTGATTTTGTGTATCATATCTTTGAGAGGATCAAAGCTTTACTTTTTTGCGTGTTGTAGAGCCTCACTCACAGTGAACTCAGCCACTGCCTCTTTAAACACATACTCATTAACATCCTGTCATTTGAACGATACCATATCGTGACAAGCACATTCGTACAGAGTCCCCTGCGTCCATCTTATAGAACTACGGCCCCGTCACGTCGGTCCGTATAACGCGCGATAACTGAAGCTGTAAAATATTGAGAGATATCTTCACCAAAAACTTTGTGTGACTACGAGTCTGTTATCTGGACCCGCGACATAAGATTATAATATGAAACGGAGCGAACCTGATGACGATAACCACGCCCACTTTTATATATAATATAACCTATTTGGAAAGGAGAGGAAAAAACACAAGAAACCCGATAATTATTAGTAAAACAAACACACACTAGAATATTGCAAAGATTTGCAACGTGTGTGGAAGCTTAGATATGAGCACTAGTGATTGTAATAAATTTACAAATAGTCAAAAACATGTGTGTCGTGTTATATAAGGTTTCACTTCCGCTCAATTAATGATGAAAATGTCATAATTTTATAAATCATTATTATTCATCATAAATCACAAAAATCGTGTTAAACCTATCATAAGAAAATTCGTAGATGATGTTGCCTTTGTCTTTATCTCTAGGATCATGTTTATTGAAGAATTTTTGATAGAAAAATAAACCAACGAAATCGTTAAGGACACAGCCCATCTTTTATATAAAAGATTTTTTATACAGAGTCGTGACACAGCGAATAAACATAAGCTATATCTGTTGCAAATAAGAGCTTTATATCAATGGAGTTTCATTTCCCAGTGGATTTGTAACAACAAAAGGAGAAACAAACTTCAAATTTGAACAAAATGGGAGTGCACCGCGCATTTTAATGACTAAGCTAATTTTTAGTTGTTCTCGGGACAGTCATAACTCGAAGACATAATTAACTGGATGTTTCGTAACACTAATTGGGTACACAAATTTTCTCCAGAGCAGGAAATATTTCTAGAAAAAATGGACGAGATCGGTTCAAGACTACGCCCACTTTTCTATAAAAGATTTGTTAAGAGGTCGTGGACGACAGATAATAAGAAGCTATATCTTAGCGAAAAGAGCCTTTAGATTATCATATAGATATATCTCATTTCTAAATGACTTAAAACAGTAACAATTTTTGAAACCTGGGTGTGGCACCGTCCCCTTTTTGTCTAGCAATATCATGTTCGGGACACCATATCTCGAACAGAAAATGTACAGATCGTAATGAAAATTGTGTACCACAAACTTTCCTTATAGCAGAAAATATTTCTAGTCAAAATGGACGGGTTTGGTGAAAGACACGGCAACTTAGATATAAAACAGTTTAAAAGGTTGAAACTAGAATATAAGCTATAACTTAAGCAAAATAGTTTTGAATCATGATATTTCACTATCAAGTATTATGTAAGAGAAATGGGGACACATTTTCTTTTAAACGGGCGGTGCCAAGTGTTTATGTAGTAAAGTAATTATCTGAAATGAATGTACAATTGAAGCTCACTCTGATTATATAATGTCGGGTTACACCCGAACTTAGACTCCTTACTTGTTATTGTTACAATCTTCATATCCACATCTCTTCCTTACTTTTTTCTATTTTTATTTTTCTTCGCCATCTTATGCGGATTAACTTATTGACATCATTTTATGTTTCTCCTATTTTCAATTTCTCCTATTTCCGTCTATCTTACTTTTCCTTTATTACCGTTCCTCATATTCCTTTCGCTGTTCCATTTTCTATTGCGTTTCCTTAGGTTTGATTTACTTTTATCTTCTTTCCTTTTTCGCATTTTTTCACTTTTTCCTTTCTTTTATTATAAACACTTCATATTTGTTTTTTATTACTTAATTCCTTATCCATATCTTTGCCTTTATCCTTGCGTTTATTCCTTATGCTTATCTTTATCTTTATCTTTGTCTTTATCTTATCTTTTTCTTTATCTTTAACTTTATCTTTATCTTTGTCTTTATCTTTATCTTTATCTTTACCTTATCTTTATATTTATCTTTATCTTATCCTTATCCCTACCTACCGTATTCCTATCCTTATCCTATCTTATCTATATCCTTATCCTTATCCTTATACTTATACTTATCCTTGTCCTTATCCCTACCCTTATCCTATCCTTATCTTATCATATCCTTAGTCTTATACTTATCTTTATCCTTATCCTTGTCCTTGTCCTTGTTCTTATCCCTACCCTTACTTTATCCTTTCCCTTATACCTAACCTTATCCTTATCCTTATCATTATCCTATCCTTATCACTTATCCTTGTACTTATGCTTTATGCTTTCCTTATCCTTATCCTTATCCTTACCTCTTTTATTTCCTTTCCCGCTCTTCCCCTTTCCATCCGTTAGTTTTATGTTTTCTGTTCCTTTCTGTCTTCCATTGATGCAACCAAAGGGTTTCAGAACTAAAGCCCAATCAAATACATAGGATTGTTTATAAAAATTCTTTTGCAAAAAATTGTATTATGTACTCGGCTAGCTTCGGTATCTGATACTTATAAGAACTCAAATGCATTTTGGTTTCGTGTTGTTTTTATTTTATGCATAATATTTTTCGTCTTTGAAGTGTGCTTTCGCTTTATCTCTTGCACATTAATTCTTAACCCCATCTAACCTTTGGCCATCATACGTCCTCATACACACAAATGTGCATCTCATTTGATTACCCTTATAAAGCATCCCTGCAGCTGATTAGCGAGCTCGTTATGCAGTTTGTAAGAGTATTGAGCTAAGGTAAACGAATTAAAAAACTGTGAAAACGAAATGAGCAGTACATAAAATGCACAGTGAGAAATGTCAACAATATAAACATGATAAACCACAAGGGTTGAGAACTTTGAGGGACACCAGATTTTGCCATAAAACTGTTTGAAGAGATATTGTTAAGAGTGACCTCATAGAGAATGTTCGATAGTATGAACTTTGGCAACTTAGGAAGAGTATACTGAAAACCAAAAGCATTCTAGACTACTCTGGCTGATTTTGTTGGGCCATATAATTTCATTCTTTTTGTTGGGCCATATAATTTTCAGCCATGAAGTGTGGGGCGCCCAGAACATACCCGTTATTTACCGCTGGGTTGGAATTCTTGTCACAACTGCAACCAAATCAGCGTCATAAACTGTAAAAGTAAAGGAAAGTTTAACCTATCATCAGTGCTGGTGATGCTTGAAGTGTTTGGCAGAGAACATGGAGCCTCCGTTGGACCACTTTCTTCAATTTAAAACCGAAATGAAGCCTCGATTTCTCGCTGTGCACATCGTGCATTGCCACATGAAAGGGTTGCCCAAAGTGGTAAATGAAAGGGGTGTGATGTGTTGATTAGTAAAAATTTATTCGAGTATGCAGAAGAGTTGATACGTGAGAACCAAGGACAATACTCACACTACTCATCAGCTAAAAGAGTAGCTTAATGAAAACAACAAGATTAATTAAAGTATTTACGAAAACGAATTTGAAGAAGACTCTGCACAATTATGAGTGGGTGGCAGATAACAGTTGGCACATAAAACAAAAGACGAGTATGTAAATGTAGGATAAGCCATCGAAATGCGACTCTTAGGTGAATTAGCTTATATATGGCAATCGACACGCAGCAACAGAAACCCAATTTTATGACATTTGAACAGTTTGACTTGCTTGCTTCCACAACTCCACGGGTGCACGCTTGGGAACGCTGAAAAGCAATCGAATTTTAATCAATTCGCGTCTGTTTGCTCATCTGCATATATGAAACTTTGCGGGCATTACTTGCAGTTAGTCGCGCTCGAAGTTCCTTTCTATCCGCTAACTTTTTATGTTTCAGTTTATGGCGCGCGTGTTAAACAGTTGGTTGACAGATCAGAAAAGAAGTTGCTAGAGCCGAGCGTGTGCTCTGTCAAAATATCAAAAGCACGGACAATAGCAACAACGGGTACGAGTAATAGTTAAGTTAACAACTCTTGGTGGCTGACTGCTTTGAGTGTCCGTCTGTCTCATTTTCTGTTAGGTGTAGCATTTGCATTTCGTTCCAGCGCTGTTGGATACAGACGTCCCCTTGGCTGGTATGTGCTTGGTTCGTATTATTCTATTTTTGAAACCTAAATTCTATTTTTTATTTTATGGTCTCTTCCGTGTGGGTCTCCGCTTGACTTCCGTTTGCGGCGTCGGAAGTTAACACTGTGAACGGTTATTATTTCACGCGTTGAACCGCAATGCCGCTGCGACGTCTTCGCCATTAAGTATATAATGTTTCGGCTACAGTTTGTGATGAATTATAGTCTTTTATACATAATTCCAGTTAGTTAAAAACGGTCGTTATGTAATAAACTTTAGAAAGAGATATTGGGTTTTACTGGTTTTTTTGGTTTTCATATTAAGCCACACTCGCTGGTTCATTTGCTTGTAAGGCTCGACTGAAAAATATTGACTCAGTACTTCTCCCAAACAATGTGCAGGTTTGATTCCGTAACGCGCACCTCCTCAGAATATTAGAATCATAGAACGAATTAATCAGCCTTACGAAAACGACGAAATTAGCTTACACATGAAAGCTTTTCAATAGATGTCTGTGGGGATGCCCAGATTTCTAAGTATTCTACAGAAACTGCTAGTTCAGTATTAGGTTTCTCACCTTTATGTTTAATCTTCTTCTGTTGTTGTGGTGTTGTAGCGATAACGGCACTCCCCGAAGGAGTGATATCGATGTTGATGGTCCTTTGCCGATGCGATCCGGTACGTGCGCTTACCAGCACTATAAGGTACAAGCCCGACCATAGTGGGACACAATTTAATATGACCATATAACTCTCTAGGCCATCATGCGGAAATTAGGTTCACCAGAGCAGTCGGTAGCTTAAGAGACCAGGATTCGGCACGAGCAGTGATATTGACCATTTGGTGCAGAAGCTAGAAATTTCGCTGACACCCTTTGAATTATTTGGGCATTTTAGTGCCTCTTACAACAGGTATAGACTGCCGCGGGCACATTTGTAGCGCCCTAACCGCTTGTGTGTGTTGTCATCCACTAAAGAGGTGGTCAGATTAGGCACGCCCATTAACAAGAATATGTTATTGCATTATAAACTTTACCAGTATTTTAGATTTTCTCATTTCTAGAAATTTCGATATCGAAAAGGAAGATGTGGGTTATAATTTGTCTTCGAGCATTATATTTTACGAATATTGTTTAGTTTAGATAAGTCCATGTACTAAATTTAGTGCGATATTTAATTTTTGTTAGCGTGTGATTAGACGGACGGAAGGAAATGAAGGAATGAGCCAGTCTTCTCCGTTACAAGTACCTTCTGAATTTTTTTACTCTTTAAACCTCTGGGTCTGTGACTTTAGTTGGCCCTTAGTACCAACATGGCTTACCCTCAACCCGTTGCGATTTCGAAGACGCTCGTTGCGATTTATGACACCACCAAACTTAAATTTTTGAGTATACAAATTTTAGTTCCTCCTTACGACAGACAGGGTAAAGCTTACCTCGCTGGTAACGCTCTTTAATTGCATAACCTCCTGTAGTAGATGTTAGCAAGGCTAAATGTGCTGAAACCTTACTCGTCCATCGTATTGCTAAATTGCACACCAGCTTTTGAACATCCACCCGCCCATCAGTGGCTTTTTCACTTTTCGGACATTTCATGCTAAACCCTTAAAGATAATCTTTAAAAGTTTGCCAAACCGTCATCGGAAATTTTTCTTTCGAGGCTTTGATTTTATGGTTTTCAGTGGAAGTGATTTTAACGTGATCTCAAGCCTAGCGCTTAGCTCGGATACCGGACCGAAGATACAATGATAAGTTTGATTTTTTGATGTGTTAACATCTTTGCCCACGATGACGCAATAGAAAATGTAAGCGTAAGTGTAGGCATTACATGCAGCGTAATGTAGGGCAGTGTAGTACGTGGTAGAGTTGATGTGAGCAAAATCAGACACTAATGGCGGGCAATGAAGGGAAGGCCATTTTTTATCGACAAGTTATCGGTTGGTATAGGAATTTATCGGCGCGGTACAGTGAAGATATCCATTTTTATCGATGTACTATGAATTCGCTATCAATAGCAAGGTTATGAATGAGTTCCCCATTTTGTATAGACGAGTTATCGTTATATTACTAAAATGATATCAATTTTGTTGTCGAAAAGTTCGCAGTTTTTTATCAAAAATATTTGGGTTTGTTACCTTGAAGTTATCGATTAAAAAGTCTTGGATTTCTTACCGAAAGGTCATAGATTTAATATCAAAAAGTTATCAGTTTTTGTGTCAAAAAAATATCGAGTATCGATTTGTTATCAAAAAATGTTAAGTTATTTATCACTAAATTAAAGGAAACCGATAAGAAGCCGATAAATAGATGATAATAAGTGTAAAACTCAAAGACTAATAATTACCTTGTCTAATCTAGTTACGGGACGAAACAGTTTCGGCGTTGTGCCATCTTCAGTGTAATTTTGTATTCCCTTTTTATTGACATAGCTTAACGCATTGACCGAGACCAACATAAGCCGGGAACATGTAAAGTAAACAGAACATCCTTGTATGGATCGACGATTAGTTAGTTTGGGATGGAGGATACAACACTCACCTGGTGTCCCGATGTTCCTGCTGTGGCAGCGGAGATGGCACTGAGGTGGGGGCGATGTCGGCGACAGCTGTAGTGGATGGTTCCTGATGTATTAGCTGTTATGGACTTTGCTGTTGCGGCTGGTGCTTCCGTCACGTTGTTTGAAACCTGATGTTATAAGCAAAATTTTGTTTGCTTCCGCGTTTCGTCTTTGTTTGCTTACTTTTTGGTTATGCGCGTAAAATAAATTTCCAAAGAAAACACTACCGTGATTCACGTTTCAAACCTTTTTATTGGCTTCAATTTCTCACTAAGTAACTGCAGATGTGGTTATTTAAGAAGGTTTCTTATGCAAATCTGTACAGCAATTTCACTTAACTCACAAATTTTTATGGGGTACGAATGTAATATAATACAAAGGGAAACGATTTATTCGCTATTGAACACAAACGCACAGCAAAAGGCAACCTTGTTAATAAGTTTTTCAGATCTCCAAAACTATTTTTACGAATTAGATATAGATATATAATTTGCACGAAAAAAAAGTTTAGCAAGAAAAACTGTTCTGCATTGGCAAAAGATGACAACAATATATTTTATTCTGATAACCAATGGTGGTGGTTTTCTGACAGATGGCGATCATGCCAGATCGCCATCCTGCATTTGCGGCGAATTAACTTTGGTGGATTTTCGCGGTGGAGGCTGCCACACGTCCATTAGTGATTTCCCAATAGGGAATTTAAAGGGTAAATACAATTCATGGATTATGCGGGTAATTCACTATAATACAATTCCATAATAAAATACAGTACAAGATACGGAATAGATATAAATTCATGGATATACGTATGTACAAAAGGGAGATGGGACGGTTGGCAGCCTACGCCGCGTAAACATCCTGGCCCGCCTAGGCGCACTAAGCGCCTAATGTCTGCTTCAGCTCCTGCAAGGCGCGTACTGCTTCCTGGATCAGGATCTTTCCAACCTTTCTTTTATACATGGATGTGCGTAGGCCGGTGGCAGTGCACCGGATGGTACGGTCTCCGACGCTAGGTCGCGAGGTTGGATGCGTGGGTGGTGCGCGCCCATTAGATTGTTGACGACGACGAGCAGTGCGATGTTGAACAGCGGGATCGGGACGGCGGTGCTCCGGATGACGTGGTTGCGAACGAGTTGCCTGTTGTGATCGTACGACGTACGGCGGCTGGTGACCTCCGGTTTCCCGGTGTAGCAGTGTATGGTGAGGATGCCCGCAGACCCGACAGCGTTCGGTGGAGATGCACTCGTACATAAACATGAACCGAGCTTATGAAAGATGTCTAGTACAGTCCTTCTGAGAGCAAGAGCTTTTCAACCTAAAACATGTTCTTAGAGCGCAGATTTATGACTTAATCGTGGTATTAGTAATTGATGAAGCAAGCTCATCTTTGATACAATCCCAACAACAAGAAAAAGCTTTCTTGAAGCAATAGTTAGTTCTTATGGACTTACCTACAGCTTTTCTATTAAATATGGTGAACATGAATACTCCATTGCAGTAGGTACGTCCCTTATTCCAAATTATACCTACACACTCCCCCTTTTGGCTTCCTAGCCAAGCACATTGCTACTTTCAATCTAATTTCGAAGTTGCTAGTGCCACCAAAGGCAATTGACAACAAACAAGAAGAAACTGCATTGTGTGAGTACTTTAAAGCCCGCTAATAAATTTTTAATAAGCTTCGCTCTTAACGACAACAAAATATTTTTTAATAAATTGTCGTCGAAATATTTACATGCAAAACCATGTACGCATCTACCAATCATCCTGTCAATCACTCATAGCAAGTTTACAAAGTATCACAACCCCCACCTACGCTTTCGTCTTACATATTTCCCCCTCCCCTACTTTGAAACTTTATTTTAGTTCTAAAAAATCACAGGCACACTTGAGAGTGGTAAAATTCTTAACTCACCTTTGAGTGCAGGAATTGCTTTTTTGATAGTCAATCCAACAAAGACGCAAAAGGGAATTGAACTGTCTGCAGATGATAAAAGTTGAATGTTTGCTTCGCTTGTTTTTAATATGTCAAGCTTGCAGCTTAATGACTTCTTAAACAACAACAACACAAATAATAATAATGCAACAAATGCTAAACAAAGTTGGGAAAAAATATGTTCTCAATATCCACTTCAAGAACTTACGAACGCTGTGTTGTATGCGGAAGTGAGGTTATGTAATATTGAAAATACATCAATGATATTGAAATTACTTAAAAAGCCTTAATAAGTCACCTTTCAGCGTTCGCAGCCACAGGGAGGCGCACAATAAAAGTAATCCAACAACTTAACGGTAGATAAAAAGCAGGAATTTATCAACGACTCGTAAATATTGACAGTTGAAGTTGATGCGCTACGCCTACGGCCGTAAGCGTCACACGAGTCTATAACAGCATCTTTAACGGTAAATAAACCGTACATTTAACAGCAAGACCAGCATCGTAGCAAATGTCACTATGGCAACAGCGTTGCTTTGACATAAAACTTGTAGTGAGTGTTTGGGATTTTTGATAGATTTCCACTTTTTAATTTGCATGAGGCGGGGGATGACTGTGCTATGTGTGCTTGTCGCTTTAAATATTGCAGATATTTATTGATACGTACATAGATATGATAGTACTCAGGTATCGAATTAGGTTAAGACGCGCGAACGAAAGAAATATTATCAATATGTCCTTGGACTAAGAAACACTATACTGCATTACAGACTGGGTAGAGAGGAGTATTTTTGTCGACTTAGAATTGGAAAATCGACTAACTGAATAACTAGGTACGAAGTCTTAAGTTTGTAAACGCATCTCCCGCTATATTCAATTCAAAAGCGCGTATGAGCTGCCATATAGACAACGACGTCAGGAGAAAAGATTTTGGTCATTCCGCTGAGAAAACCTCAGAATCCGCGATGCTTTGTCCGCCAAAGAGAAGATGGAAGTGATTCCGTGCAGCACGATATATGGTTATCTGCAGACGTTTCACTTGGTTCTCCAGCCATTTGCGGTACCAGCTCCCTGGTTCTCTCAAAAACAAAGGCGTGAGTCTTAAGTACTCTTTAACTTCGATGTGTAGACATACACGTATACGTCTACAAAACTGATGTTTTTAGTTAACCAGAGCTCGCGCAGAGCTTGAAGTTAAAACACAACAGAGATTACTTTAAATATACCAATAATTTCGGACTTTTTGAGAGGAAATTCTTTGGTTTCTTATCGGTAACAATCGGTACTGGCAAGTTGTTGTTTAAAAATAAAAATAAATACTAGCGCGATTTACCTACGATAAGTTTAGGCCGAACTTCTCCTTCAATTTGCGTCAATCTTTTGATTTTTGGAATAAATCGGTTCCATGCCGACTCCTAATAATATCTGCAGATAGATTTTCCTAAGAAGCTTTTAATGGCAGAAATACGATCGCAGTATTTTAGCTAAAGCACTGCCAAGTTGCGACTTCGTTAGAAAACCTTTTTTCAAATTAAAACAACAAAAAAAAACGTTTTCTAAATTTTAAATATTGCTTGGCGCGGGACTTGAACTCCCGACCTCCGGTGCGGTGGGCGGTTTATTATCGACAGCGAATTATTATCGTCGGGTTATCGGTTTCCCCTCGGCTTCTATGGGTTTTCTATCGGCTTGTATATCCGGGGTACAGATGTGTCATCGATTTTTTAGTGAAATTTTATCATTATCTGTTTCAAAGCAAACCCGTGAGTTAACGATAACATATCTTTAAAATTCCGACAGCAAATTATTATCACTCTGATAAGAAACTGATAAAGTTTCGATATCATATCGATTTTCTTTCAGTTCGCCAACGTTTTCATAGCAAATCTTCAGTTTTTCGATAACGAACCGTTGACTTTTCAATAAGAAATCAATGACATGCAATTTGTTACCATTTCGAAAATATTCGATAAATACAACAATAAACAAATCGATATGATTTTGATAATATATCGATAACTTTTCGATAAATAGTCGATAACGTTTCGATAAATTATCAACAACTTTTCGATACCGTATCGATAAATTTTTTTAAAGAAAATTTCAATTTTGTTGATGGGCAGAAATTAAGTTTTTGATGATATATGAATTACTTTTCGCTAAATAATCGATAACTTTATGATAATCAATCGAGAACTTTTCTATAACGAAGCTCATTGATAAAAAATCGATAGCTCGACAACTTTTGTTCTCTATAGCTTATTGATAACACTTCGATAACAAATCGTTAACTCGTCACATCAAAAAACGCGAAAGCAAATAAATCATTCGGGGACCGATGGCGGACACAAGTCAATTATTCTGAATCTGCGCATACCACAAACTACTAATATCAAATCTCAGTTTCGTTTTGTGGCAATGACTCGTAAGAAACCAATTACTATTTGGCTTATTTGCGGAAAAGCGTAACTCACTGCTTAAACGAGTATCGTGAAAAAACAGAAACGAAAGAATTGGGTGCGAGGTTCAAGGTCCTTGATAGCAGGCTCATAGGAATGACACCTGAAAGTTCGATGAGTGTATGAAGATCTAAACAGAAATACTTCTCAATCATCACCATCAACCCATCAACGAAATAGATGACAATGGAACTTGAGTTCCGATAAGCGTAAATTGACTAAGTAAGGAAGGCTAAGTTCGGGTGTAACAAATAAGGGAAAATCACCATGTAGGAAAATGAATCTCGGGTAACCCTGGAATGTGTTTGTATGACATGCGTATCAATGGCAGGTATTAAAGAGTATTTTAAGAGGGAGTGGGCCATAGTTCTATAGGTGGACACCTTTTCGAGATATCGCCATAAAGGTGGACCAGGGGTGACTCTAGAATTTGTTTGTATGATATGGGTATCAAATGAAAGGTGTTAATGAGTATTTTAAAAGGGAGTGGGCCTTAGTTCTATAGGTGAACGCCTTTTCGGGATATCGTTATAAAGGTGGACCAGGGGTGAGTCTAGAATTAGTTTGTACGATATGGTACCAAATAAAAGGTGTTAATGAGTATTTTAAAGGGAGTGGGCCTTAGTTCTATGGGTGGAAGCCTTTTCGAGATATTGCCAAGAAGGTGGATCAGGGGTGACTCTAGAATAAATTTGTACGATATGGGTACCAAATAAAAGGTGTTAATGAGTATTTTAAAAGGGAGTGGGCCTTAGTTCTATGGGTTGACGCCTTTTCGAGATATTGCCATAAAGGTGGACCAGGGGTGACTCTAGAATTTAGTTTGTACGATATGGGTATCAAATGAGAGGTTTTAATGAGTATTTTAAAGGGAATGGGCCTTAGTTTATGGGTGACGCCTTTTCGGATATTGCATAAAGGTGACCAGGGTATCAAATGACAGGTTTTAATGAGTATTTTAAAAGGGAGGGCCGTAGTTCTATAGGTGGACGCCTTTTCGGAATATCGTTTCATAAAGGTTGACCAGGGTGAGTCTAGAATTAGTTTGTACGATATAGGTACCAAATAAAAGGTGTTAATGAGTATTTTAAAAGGGAGTGGGCCTTAGTTCTATGGGTGGAAGCCTTTCGAGATATTGCCAAGAAGGTGGACCAGGGGTGACTCTAGAATTATTTGTACGATATGGGTACCAAATAAAAGGTGTTAATGAGTATTTTAAAAGGGAGTGGGCCTTAGTTCTATGGGTTGACGCCTTTTCGAGATATTGCCATAAAGGTGGACCAGGGGTGACTCTAGAATTAATTTGTACGATATGGGTACCAAATAAAAGGTGTTATGAGTATTTTAAAAGGGAGTGGGCCTTAGTTCTATGGGTTGACGCCTTTTCGAGATATGCCATAAAGGTGGACCAGGGGTGACTCTAGAATAATTTGTACGATTGGGTACAAATAAAAGGTGTTAATGAGTATTTTAAAAGGGAGTGGGCCTTAGTTCTATGGTGACGCCTTTTTCGAGATATTGCCAAGAAGGTGGACCAGGGTGACTCTAGAATAATTTGTACGATATGGGTACCAAATAAAAGGTGTTAATGAGTATTTTAAAAGGGAGTGGCCTTAGTTCTATGGTGGACGCCTTTCGAGATATGCCATAAAGGTGGACCAGGGTGACTCTAGAATAGTTGTACGATATGGGTACCAAAAAAAGGTGTAATGAGTATTTTAAAGGGAGTGGCTTAGTTCTATGGTGGAAGCCTTTTCGAGATATTGCCAAAGGTGGACCAGGGTGACTCTAGAATTATTTGTACGATATGGGTACCAAATAAAAGGTGTTAATGAGTATTTTAAAAGGGAGTGGCCTTAGTTCTATGGGTGACGCCTTTTCGAGATATGCCATAAAGGTGGACCAGGGTGACCTAGAATTAATTTGTACGATATGGGTACCAAATAAAGGTGTTAATGAGTATTTTAAAAGGGAGTGAGCCTTAGTTCTATGGGTTGACGCCTTTTCGAGATATTGCCATAAGGTGGACCAGGGGTGACTCTAGAATTAATTTGTACGATATGGGTACCAAATAAAAGGTGTTAATGAGTATCTTAAAAGGGAGTGGGCCTTAGTCTATGGTGGAGCCTTTTGGAGATATTGCCAAGAAGGTGGACCAGGGTGACTCTAGAATTAATTTGTACGATATGGTACAAATAAAAGGTGTTAATGAGTATTTAAAGGGAGTGGACCTTAGTTCTATGGGTTGACGCCTTTTCGAGATATTGCCATAAAGGTGGACCAGGGGTGACTCTAGAATTAATTTGTACGATATGGGTATCAAATGAGAGGTTTTAATGAGTATTTTAAAAGGGAATGGGCCTTAGTTCTATGGTGGACGCCTTTCGATATATCGCCATAAATGTGGACCAGGGGTGACTCTATAATGTGTTTGTACATATGGGTGTCAAATTAAAGGTATTAATAAGGATTTTAAAAGGGAGTGGTGGTAGTTATATATGTGAAGGCGTTTTCGAGATATCGACCAAAATGTGGACCAGGGTGACCCAGAACATCATCTGTCGGTACCGCTAATTTATTTATATATGTAATACCACGAATAGTATTCCCGCCATGATTCCAAGGGCTTTTGATTTCGCCCTGCAGAACTTTTTCATTTTCTTTTACTTAATATGGTAGGTGTCATACCTATTTTACAAAGTTTTTTTCTAAAGTTATATTTTGCGTCAATAAACCAATCCAATTACCATGTTTCAACCCTTTTTTCGTATTTGGTATAGAATTATGGCACTTTTTTTCATTTTTCGTAATTTTCGACATCGAAAAAGAGGGCGTGGTCATAGTCGATTTCATCCATTTTTTATACCAATAGAAAGGGAGTTCAGATAATTATGTGAACTGAGTTTAGTAAAGATATATCGATTTTTGCTCAAGTTATCGTGTTAACGGCCGAGCGGAAGGACAGATGGTCGACTGTGTATAAAAACTGGGCGTGGCTTCAACCGATTTCGCCCTTTTTCACAGAAAACAGTTATCGTCCTAGAATCTAAGCCCCTACCAAATTTCACAAGGATTGGTAAATTTTTGTTCGACTTATGGCATTAAATGTATCCTAGACAAATCAAATGAAAAAGGGCGGAGCCACGCCCATTTTGAATTTTCTTTTATTTTTGTATTTTGTTGCACCATATCATTACTGGAGTTGAATGTTGACATAATTTACTTATATACTGTAAAGATATTAAATTTTTTTAAAAATTTCACTTAAAAAAATATTTTTTTAAAAGTGGGCGTGGTCGTTCTCCGATTTTGCTAATTTTTATTAAGCGTACATATAGTAATAGGAGTAACGTGCCTGCCAAATTTCATCATGATATCTTCAACGACTGCCAAATTACAGCTTGCAAAACTTCTAAATTATCTTCTTTTAAAAGTGGGCGTTGCCACGCCCATTGTCCAAAATTTTACATATTTTCTATTCTACGTCATAAGTTCAACGCACCTACCAAGCTTGATCGCTTTATCCTCTTTGGTAATGAATTATCGCACTTTTTCGATTTTTCGAAATTTTCGATATCGAAAAAGTGGGCGTGGTTATAGTCCGATATCGTTCATTTTAAATAGCGATCTGAGATGAGCACCCAGGAACTCTACATACCAAATTTCGTCAAGATCTCTCAAAATTTACTCAAGTTATCGTGTTAACGGACAGACGGACGGACGGACCGACGGACATGGCTTAATCAAATTTTTTTTCGATACTGATGATTTTGATATATGGAAGTCTATATCTATCTCGATTCCTTTATACCTGTACAACCAACCGTTATCCAATCAAAGTTAATATACTCTGTGAGCTCTGCTCAACTGAGTATAAAACAAGTAAGGAAGGTTAAGTTCGGGTGTAACCGAACATTACATACTCAGTTGAGAGCTATGGTGGCAACATAAGGGAAAATAACCATGTAGGAAAATGAACCGAGGGTAACCCCTGGAATGTGTTTGTATGACATGTGTATCAAATGAAAGGTGTAATGAGTATTTTAAAGAGGGAGTGAGCCTATTTCCATAGGTGGACGCCGTTTCGTGATATCGCCATAAAGGTGGACCAGGGTGACTCTAGAATGCGTTTGTACATATGGGTGTCAAATGAAAGGTATTAATGAGTATTTTAGAGGGCGTGGGCCTTAGTTCTATATGTGGACGCCTTTTCGAGATATCGCCATAAAGGTGGACCAGGGGTGACTCTAGAATTTGGTTGTACTATATGGGTATCAAATGAAAGGTGTTAATGAGTATTTTAAAAGGGAGTGGGCCTTAGTTCTATAGGTGGACGCCTTTTCGGATATCGTCATAAAGGTGGACCAGGGTGACTCTAGAATGCGTTTGTACGATATGGGTATCAAACTGAAAGGTGTTAATGAGTATTTTAAAAGGGAGTGGGCCTTAGTTCTATAGGTGGACGCCTTTTCGAGATATCGCCATAAAGGTGGACCAGGGGTGACTCTAGAATGTTTGTACGATATGGGTATCAAATGAAAGGTGTTAATGAGTATTTTAAAAGGGAGTGGGCCTTAGTTCATAGGTGGACGCCTTTTCGAGATATCGCCATAAAGGTGGACCAGGGGTGACTCTAGAATTTGTTTGTACGATATGGGTATCAATGAAAGGTGTTAATGAGTATTTTAAAAGGGAGTGGGCCTTAGTTCATAGGTGGACGCCTTTTCGAGATATCGCCATAAAGGTGGACCAGGGGTGACTCTAGAATGTGTTTGTACGATATGGGTATCAAATGAAAGGTGTTAATGAGTATTTTAAAGGGAGTGGGCCTTAGTTTCTATAGGTGGACGCCTTTTCGAGATATCGCCATAAAGGTGGACCAGGGGTGACTCTAGAATGTGTTTGTACGATATGGGTATCAAATGAAAGGTGTTAATGAGTATTTTAAAAGGAGTGGGCCTTAGTTCTATAGGTGGACGCCTTTTCGAGATATCGCCATAAAGGTGGACCAGGGGTGACTCTAGAATGTGTTTGTACGATATGGGTATCAAATTAAAGGTATTAATGAGGGTTTTAAAAGGGAGTGGCCCTTAGTTGTATATGTGAAGGCGTTTTCGAGATATCGACCAAAATGTGGACCAGGGTGATCCAGAACTTCATCTGTCGGGTACCGCTAATTTATTTATATATGTAATACCACGAACAGTATTCCTTCCAAGATTCCAAGGGCTTTTGATTTCGCCCTGCAAAACTTTTTCATTTTCTTCTACTTAATATGGTAGGTGTCACACCCATTTTACCAAGTTTTTTCTAAAGTTATATTTTGCGTCAATAGACCAATACAATTACCATGTTTCATCCCTTTTTTCGTATTTGGTATATAATTATGGATTTTTTTCATTTTTCGTAATTTTCGATATCGAAAAGTGGGCGTGGTCATAGTCGGATTTCGGCCATTTTTTACACCAATAGAAAGTGAGTTCAGATAAGTACGTGAACTGAGTTTAGTAAAGATATATCGATTTTTGCTCAAGTTATCGTGTTAAAGGCCGAGCGGAAGGACAGACGGTCGACTGTGTATAAAAACTGGGCGCGGCTTCAACCGATTTCGCCCTTTTTCACAGAAAACAGTTATCGTCCTAGAATCTAAGCCTCTACCAAATTTCACAAGGATTGGTAAATTTTTGTTCGACTTATGGCATTAAAAGTATCCTAGACAAATTAAATGAAAAAGGGCGGAGCCACGCCCATTTTGAAATTTTCTTTTATTTTTGTATTTTGTTGCACCATATCATTACTGGAGTTGAATGTTGGCATAATTTACTTATATACTGTAAAGATATTAACTTTTCTTTTAAAATTTGAATTAAAAAATTTTTTTTTAAAGTGGGCGTGGTCGTTCTCCGATTTTGCTAATTTTTAGTAAGCAGACATATAGCAATAAGAGTAACGTTCCTGCCCAATTTCATCATGATATCTTCAACGACTGCCAAATACAGCTTGCAAAACTTCTAATTACCAAGGAACCTACATACCAAATTTCATCAAGATACCTCAAAATTACTCAAGTTATCGTGTTAACGGGACAGACGGACGGACGGACATGGCTCAATCGAATTTTTTTTCGATACTGATGATTTTGATATATGGAAGTCTATATCTATCTCGATTCCTTTTACCTGTACAACCAACCGTTATCCAATCAAAGTTAATATACTCTGTGAGCTCTGCTCAACTGAGTATAACAAGTGTATGTAAAATTGAAAAACAAGTGGAGAACGATTTTAAAGGTCTTGATGCTCGCAGAGTAAGGTATCTCGTGTTTGTAGAAGTTAACACCTCAGTGCCATTTTGGATATCTGCTCTGCTTTCTGGCTACTCATACTCATTTCCATTTGAGTTAGGAATATGAATGAGCTGCCCGTCGGCTGTTATTGACTGAGTTCACTTAGTATTAAGGAAGTCAATCGAATCGATTGACGCTCGTACGCTATACAACCTGCAACCACAAAGACGGACACCGAGTACACACTGAAGACTGTTCGCAAACCCTGGATAAAAGCATCTCTCCTGTAGCTAGTTTTCCAACCGCAACTATCTCTAGCTTATGGTATACTTCGATAGTGTTCATACTACACATTCATTCCAGATTTATCTTATGCGATCTAGATCATGCTATTCTCAACACGATTTTTGATCGTAGCTTAAGTATTAATCGTAAGCACTTTGAGGAGTAGGACAAAGCTCGATCCTTTGATATCACGAATCTATCTCTACTTCTTATTGTTGTCCAAGTACGATCACTAACCAATTGTAATCGATATCCCGTCACCGTAGTTCAAAGAAAATTGCAGTTTCAATAGGTTTGGCCCAAAGATGCACCTACAAATTCAATAGGGATGGACCAAAGTGATATGGGCGCTAGAGGCGTTGGTTCCACATTGAAATTGAAAACATTTGGTTGAGGTCATGTGGGTACGCGTATAAAGCAGGACATGCATGGTTATGTCGGGGTTTGATTCGGCATAAGCAACAGTTTAACTATTACAGTACCCTGAACGAAGTTGAGAAGACCTGGGGGACTGTTTTCCTCTACTCAGAATTTAGGGAATTAGTCATTGAGTACGGGGCTCATGGGGCATTAATCAAATGGCTGACTTTTGGAGAGCCGATTTTCTTCATAGTGCTTACGGAGATGACTCCTCATATTACAAGGAAGCGGGCCCTTTTAATCACATATCTGTTGCGATCCCCAAGTTTCTGCGTATTCAACAGGAACTATTTGTTCAGCATTTCATTTATCTTCTTCATAGGGAATATTCTAGCTTCAGGTTCCAGAACGCCCTGGGCGGGAGCAGCAAGATGCCACTAAAGATTTTTAAACATTCGGGACTAGGAATGTTGTGATCTAGCTCAGGACAGCTAGAGCGATGCAATGATCTTTGCACGTGACGCCCTAAAAACATCGTTTCCGGCACACGCAGAGCAAGCGGGTATGGAGCAGTCGCGCTGCAAGGATTTGCTTTGGTACAGAAAATTTGTTGGGAGGGACGAATAAACTAAATGGGGTTAAATTGAATCAATGAATCGCTTGCAGAGGGAAGTGATGGTCTGTGTTGTGTGGCGATACATACATGCAGGACATATATTGCGTTTGACGGTTCTGATTCCGGATAAGTACGTATCTCTGGGAAATCTGCTTTCTACAACCGCGGTTTCGTGTATTTGGCTCTAAAAAAGAGGCTGTTCGGGCAGTTATCAAGCATAGAACTCATCGTAGCTGAGGCTGAGATCGTTTCGTTTATGTTCTGGAGACAGTCGATAGCGTAATGCTATCGACGTAGATGTCCAATATTTCCGACGTTTGCCCTTCCATAGTTGCAATCGCTGGCAGTATGTGAGTCTTAAAAGCAATGATGGCAAGTTCCTGAAACACACACGTGTCCAAATTCATTTCTTATGAAACATGCAAACTATCATCAATCTAGGTGTATATCTCATGCGCCATCGTCACCAATCATCTAACACCATCAGATGATTTATAGCACACCTGTAATATCCAGTCTAGTCAGCTAAGGTAATAGCCAAACAAATAGTCAAAAGGACGATGCTATTTGTTGACGAAAGAAAAGAATATTAAAGTAGGTGAAAGAAAACAAGTAAGGTAGGCTAAGTTCGGGTGTAACCGAACATTATATACTCAGCTGAGAGCTTTGGAGACAAAATAGTATGTAACCAATAAATTAGTTAGTACATATTCTGTATGGATTGTATTCCAAAGACTCATAATTAAATAAAGAAATAAAGAAATAAAAAAAGAGATCTAAGGCCGAGCTTCTCTTCCAATTTGCGTCGTGCTCCTCTTGATTTTCCCTACAAATTGGCCGGACGGGACCTGCATGTTTTATGCCGGCTCCGAACGGCATCTGCAAGGCCATCACACCACGGTGGCCACGAAATAAAGAAATAAAATAAGGGAAAAACACCATGTAGGAAAATGAACATAGGGTAACCCTGGGTTGTGTTTGTGTGACACGGATATCAAATGGAAAGTACTAAAAGTATTTTAAAAGGGAGTGGGCCATAGTCTATAGTGGACTCCATTTCGGACGCCTTTTCGAGATATCGCCATAAAGGTGGACCAGGGTTGACTCTGGAATGCGTTTGTACGATATGGGTATCAAATGAAAGGTGTTAATGCGTATTTAAAAGGAGGTGGGCCTTAGTTGTATGGATGCCTTTTCGAGATATCGAGATGTGGTATCAAATGAAAGGTGTTTATGAGTATTTTCAAAGGGAGGGGACTTAGCTGTATATGTGGACGTCTTTTCGAGATATTGCCATAAAGGTGGACCAGGGGTGACTCTAGAATGTGTTTTTACGATACGGGTATCAAATTAAAGGTATTAATGACGGTTTTAAAAGGGAGTGGCCCTTAATAATTTATTATATATCTTATACCACGAACAGTACTCCTGCGAGATTCCAAGGGCTTTTGATTTCGCTCTCCAGAACTTTTTCATTTTCTTCTACTTAATATGGTAGGTGTCACGCCCATTTTCACAAGTTTTTTCTAAAGTTATATTTTGCGTCAATAAACCAATCCAATTACCATGTTTCATCTCGTTTTTCATATCTGGTACAGAATTATGGCATTTTTTTCATTTTCGTAATTTTCGATATCGAAAAAGTGGGCGTGGTCATAGTCGGATTTCGGCCATTTATTATACCAAGATAAAGTGAGTTCAGATAATATGTGAACTAAGTTTAGTAAGATATGTATATCGATTTTTGCTCAAGTTATCGTGTTAACGGAGGAGACGGTGGACTGTGTATAAAAAATGGGCGTGGCTTCAACCGATTTCGCCCATATTCACAGAAAACGGTTATCGTCATAGAGTCTATGCACCTACCATTTCACAAGGATAGGTACATTTTGTTCGAGTTATTGCCTTAAAAGTATTCTATACGAATTAAATGAAAAAGGGCGGAGTCACGCCCATTTTGAAATTTTCTTTTATTTTTGTTGCACCATATAATTACTGGAATTGAATGCTGACATAATTTACTTATATACTGTAAAGGTTTTAAATTTTTTGTTAAAATTTGACTTTAAAAAAATTGTTTTTAAAAGTGGGCGTGGTCGTTCTCCGATTTTGCTAAATTTTTATTTTTCACAAACAGTAACTAGTAGGAACGTGCCTCATCATGATATCTTCAACGACTGCCAAATTACAGCTTGCAAAACTTTTAAATTATCTTCTTTTAAAAGTGGGCGGTGCCACGCCCCATTGTCATAAGGTCAACGCACCTACCAAGTTTCATCGCTACATCCGTTTTTTGTAATGAATTATCGCACTTTTTCGGTTTTTCGAAATTTTCGATATCGAAAAGTGGGCGTGGTTGTTGTCCGATTTCGTTCATTTTAAATAGCGATCTGAGATGAGCGCCCAGGAACCTACATACCAAATTTCATCAAGATACCTCAAAATTACTCAAGTTATCGTGTTAACGACAGACGGACGGACGGACGGACGGACATGGCTAAATGAATTTCTTTTTTCGCCAGATCATTTTGATATATAGAAGTCTATATCTATATCGATTAGTTTATGCCGTTACGGATTACCGTTATGCGAACAAAGTTAATATACTCTGTGAGCTCTGCTCATCTGAGTATAAAATCATTCTAGGGTGATAAAAAAGCTGTATAAGAAAAGGAGGAAAAAATTGAAATGTACGGAAAAGTACACGACTGTCAACATTCCAATTATGCCAACATTTTGTGTACACCAATAATACACGATGACAACAACGAGAGCAAAGATGTCAGCAGTGCAGTAATAATAGCAACAAACAACAACACCGACAACATAAGTATAACAACAATACAACACATAGTAGTAAAGAACAATAAAACAATGAAAAAATAAATAAGTACGAATTCTCGAGAATAAGTCAGGTCAAGCTAGAGAAGTTGCTGTAAGTAGCATGGGCGTGGCATATAAGGATGGTAAGATGGGAACGAGGGTTAATCGTATCTTAATTTACACTTGCTTTCAATTTAGTATACGTTGTGATCTATAAAGAAGCGTCACGAACTGTCGCTGGTTGTGTTATTTGATACCGAAGAGGCAACTCCCATAGTATGGGAATACCGCTGCTGAAACGAAGGAAACTGCTGGCGTGGAACTAGTTTTTATCCTGATATTGTTAATAGAAGTAAAGGCTGGTGGCCTATGCTATGCACAGTTGACGCCTCCAGACATTGAATGCATTACTAATAACGAAGGAAGCTGTTAGGGTAGTACTTAAGGAAAGCTTCCAAACACTCCATAGAAGATCTACGATCAAACTTTAATCCAGAAAACAGAACTTTTCTTTTTGTACGAAGATAATAATATCGGAGAAATAAATTGGGCGGACTCATTCTCTTTTTTGAAATAACGATCTAGTGGACAGTGATAAATGGAATGGTTCGGCGCTCACAACAAGAAATTTCCCATTCCATCCCAGTCGCATAATATATCTCCAACTCAATTGCAGGGCGCCATGAAAGAGAATGAATACTAGACCGTTGAGAAACGAAGCAAAGGTTCACTGTTATTTTCACCTACGTCTCCAATGTAGGCAGTAAAGAGGGCAGCTTTATACAATCCGTAGAGCTAACCGGAAGACCAATATAAGGCTACTGGATCGTGATTTCGAAGGCTTAAGAGAGTGTTTTGGATGTGGAAGATCTTTGCCGGCTATAAGTCCACAACGCTCCGGTACTGCCACTTTCTAGTAAAAGCCCGACTAACTCGGTAATAAGTATTTGCCCCAGCAAACTTTAGGTTTGGTGAATTTTTGTTGCCGCTTATGACGGTTATGTTTATCAGGGTAATATTCTGAGGGTCTATGACCCCTGGAGCTTAAGATCAAAATATTAGCTATAAATAAGTGATAATGGGGTTGTGAAGCTCAACCTTCTTTGTCGTATGTTATAGCTCGGATTCTACTACTCCTTTTAGAGGGAATGCCTAGGATTTCCAAACTAAATTACTTTCAGTCCCTAATCTGCTGATCCAAGTAAGATGGAGTCGTAAAACTTTTTTTCGTTCGACTCCGAAACCGCACACTTTGAGTGGTAGTCAGTTTATGCCCAACATTTTTTCAGCATCAGTCCTATAGCTGAGCTTGCTCGTCTTAAGGTTGGAATTTAACTTGCGCTTAAAAGCTTTAACATCGTAATTCCAGTTTAAATAATTTAGAGTCCTTTGCAATCTTTCGGCTTTTCCAAGTTTCTACCTCTCACTCATTCTGTAACCAGATCCCCTGAAGGGCACTGCGTGGGTTCAGCACAATCCCATCAATGGAGAAACACTAGGGTTTCATGGCGAAGATTGGTGTGCCGTCAATCTAGGCTGTCTTTAACAGACGAATCAAATGCTCTGCTTGAAGACGCTAAGAGGTTAATATTACTAAAAAATAACTACTCGAAGCCAAGCGCAATTGTTCTTCTGGGATGTTAGGAAATTGACCGGGCCCCATGGTCCGTTTGGATATCAAAAGAATGAGCTCCTTTCAGCATAATAAAGTACGCCGAAATTTATTATTACCAGACACTGTACTAACCCCTGTTGGCGTTGTCAACAAGTTTTTCTGCAGGGAACGAATGAGAGATGAGAAAAAATCATCCTATTACTTAGTCTCTTTCTTGTTTGATATCGACAACTTTCGGCAAAGTTACTCAGATTTATGGGCTCTTGTGTTATCGATAGTCTCTTGCAAGTTAAGGGAACGACGAATACAGATGGGGTACACTAACTGAGACTACTAACAATGCGCGTGATTCATGGGGTTGATAAGCGAAATTCACAGCTTGCGCAACCTCCCTTAAGCGAGGACGAATCCTGCTAAATATATTTGTTAATTTATTAAGCGGGTTAGGCTCTGGTGACCCCAAGTTCCTTATGGAACCAGGGTGTGGGGTGCGATATTGCATGGAAGGTTCATGGTGGTCATATGAAATCATTGCCAAGATGGTCGGGCTAGTACCCGAATAGTGCTTGTTACCGAAAGGTTCCGGATCTACATCTGGCAAAATACCATCATCATCGATAAAACTCCCCAAACTTCTTTTGTCTTATCACTACAACGATAACAACAACTGAAAATACGCATCCTCTTAGACTTACCAAAGTACACCGTTCTCTGAAGGATTACGCAAGATCTCATCACATTTTCTCACCAAGAACAAAGCATTTTTTGTCCTACTCTTGATTGCAGCACGGCTACGCCTCTGAGCGAACTAAGCTGAGCTCAGCTCAGTATGGTACGAGGAAGAAGATGTGGATGACGAATAAACATAAGTATGAGAATATCAAATGGAATGGAGATGCCGCCAAAAAGTAAAGAATACAAATTGGATGTGAATGCAAATAAACGAAAATTATAAATAACACGAAAACGGACGACGGAGGATGATGACGATGATGGTGATGACGACAGCAACAACAATGAGCGTTTGAGTGGCATGCAGTGCAATGGGAACATGAAGGAGGTGAACGCTTGCAGGCGTTTGTTGGGCACCAATAACGTAGACCCCTAACAAAGGTACAATGACTACACTAAGCACGCCAAGGCAAAATGATCGGCAGAGGGCGCGTTTGACAAAGAGTATGTATGAGATAGTGCATGGTGGCTGTTGCAAGTAAATTGGTACACGAACAGGTAAATGTATGAAGAAAACAACAACAAAAAAATATTAATGAACGAAATGATTTCTTATAAATGCTGGTTGGAACGTTGGCGTTAAATTGTATATGGTTAGGATGTGAGGCGGGTAGAAGAGCAGGTAGTTTATGTAGAGTGGATTGCGAAGCAGATCCTATACAAATATGGCGGATACCAGCACAAATCCATAAGAAGCAGCACATACACATACGGCTACAAGTATGAAGGGTGTCACATAGCAATGGAGGTCGCAATTTGATATGCAATATGAACGAACTGATGACTTGCAATGAATAGAAATTGCCGAAGAGAAATGACATTTGAATGAAGTATGAAAGTCGCAAAGAAGAAAGTGATGAGAAAAAAGTAAAGAAAAAAAAGAAAATATGAAAGGAAAAAGAAACTACAAGCTTTTGGTGAATGGTCGAGCAGAGATTTGTTTTGGGTGTAATGAAGAATCCATAAACACAAGCTAGCATGGCAAAAGGTAAAACAAACAACTTTACGTACACATAAATAAAGGGTGAACCATAAGGTGTTGAAGCGGTGCAGAAATGCTTAAACTTGTGTTGATTGTAATGATCTTTGTAGACATCCAGGCCGACGTAAATGCATTAGAATCCAACGTTATAAAGTCGGTTATCGCGCGGACAAGTCAAGCCTCACTGGCGTCTATAAAATACCCAAAGGAACCCTTTGCAGGGTTCGCGCCACACAATTTGAAGGGAATGAATTTCCAGATGACCACCGCTAGGTTAACTCTGATAATGCCATAACCTAGATGAACAAGGACAGACACGTATATTCTTGCATTATTAACTACTGGGATATTTGTGAGAAAACAGCTCACTAATAAGCGGCATGTATTTTATAATAACATCCAGCTTGGCTCTGCATTTCTACCCCAGCTTGGCATTTCGCTATACCTTGTAAACCCTCCAAATAACAAGACGGTAAATAATGTTGCGAACTATGAGATGGCTTGATTGCAGAAGAATTCTTTGTATAACTTGCACATATGGGTTTTCAGCCTTAATTCATCAGGCTTCTTATCGAAACCGCGTTTTTAATAATCGCGCAAAGTGCGAACCTCTCCTTTTATACTCAGTCGCGATGAAGTGGTTGCCTTTGCTTTGACGAAATTAATCTTGAAACTCTCGGGTTAACATTCTCTGTAGAAGTAATTGGCAAGGGCATACTTTTAGGCGCTTGTGCATAAAAAACATTGAAATGCGGTATTACAAACTGCCAAGAATGTATGTGCAATTCTACGCATAATTATTGTTGGACAATGGGGTGGGAAGACTGGAAAATGGCAAAAGAAAACACAATCCGGTAACGAGTACTAAAAAAGCCAATTAGAAATACACTCAGATCTGTTTTTGTGCTGATCAAGAAACTGTTTGTGATCGATTTGTTAGTTTACTATTCAAAAGGAAGGACCTCTACACAGAAAGCAGAGATTCACACTCAAGTGGGCAAATGAGCGCCGGAATTTTCTAAGCGCTATACTTTAAACTTCGATACAATTTTCTGCAAAATGGCGGAGCTAATGTGTCACTATTAACGAGGATCATGAGGGTAAGTTTGGCGCTGCATTGCAATTCGAAACTCTGATGGAGTTTGGAGGGAGGAGGGAAATGCTGATGCAATATACCCAGAAGAATAGAGGGCGGGTATATGCACGGACACAATCGAAAACCAGAGTGCTCTGATTGCGGTAAGGATAGTACACGTTTTTGGCAGGAGAAAATCCGTTAGCGGTTTGAAACATTGCTACGAACAAAAAGTGAAGGAGTTGTATAGTACAGTCGGTATCTACGTCAAAATACCCGCCATTTTGGTATAAGATATCTTGAAATTACTATTCGGCGAGCGAGTCCACTAAAGGGTTAGGGAAGGAAATCTGCTAATTTTTAGAGGGATACTCGGCCCAGAGTCTGAGTCTTCGATTTCTGTATGAAAAAAAACATGTGCTACACCGGAATTCTACGAAGGTACTACTAGAGTACTATTAAGCCAATAAGTTTTGTTTAGTAAACTGATGAGTGATAAAAATTACGTGAAACTTGTGTAGGGCAACACTTTCAAGGGAATTCTAGCGCAATTTATAGCTTCTCAATTGTCAACTCATCTAAACGTGGTGAGTCCTGTTTCTTTGGTAGCCAGGCTCTGGTGATCCCGAAGTTTCTCAGCGAACTAGGAGGTGAGGGGCGAAATGGCCTAGAAGGTTTAATGTGTTCATTTAATCATTCCTGATATGGTCTGGCTTATACATTAATTGTTGTGTTGTAGCGATAAGGACACTCTCCGAAGGTTTTTGGGCAGTGTTAATTATGTAGATGATCTTTGCCGGATATAGATGTGGTACGTTCGGTAACAAGCCCTTAAAGTATTAGCCGACCATCTTGCGAAGGTTTAATATGATCATTTTTAACATTCTAGACCATACGGCTTCCGTCTCTTAGTTCCGTGAGAAAATTGGGTCGCCAGAGCTTCGCTTTGCGCTTATCAATCCCTTAAATGCCCTTTTACCTTATGGTGCTGTTATCGGTGCGTGTCATTCGCTTAGAGTCATAAGCATCGACAACACTCCCCAATCCTTCAGGGAGTGTCGTTATCGTTACAACAACGCGTTGGAACTTAGCTGGGGTTTTCCTTACTAATTGATCACCAGTCCATGTGCAGAGGTTAACCTACAAGATGGCGTTGCCATTGAGAGAAACGACGCTATTCCGTTGGGACTGTATCCACACATTTCACAGATATAGGGGAAATATTTGACCAGACTTTTTGTGCAAAAAACAGTAAACGGACTGAAATTTGTCTTTATCTGAAGAGGTTATGTACACTAACAGGAATGAGATATGGAAGAAGATCACATATAAGGGCCTAGAGAGCATCATCACTTCACAAGAGTCGAGATACCAATATTGAGCAAGTAGTATCTACACAGCTCATAGCTGGACTTAAAAGTTTCAGCATTCATCTAGAACCTGGTGGTTTCTATGAAGGGTGACTCAGAAACCGAAGAAACATTGGTTTTCTAGCGAATTGCCTGGATATAGTGAAGTGAAAAACAAGTGCATTAGTGGATCAGTCGCGATGTCCATCCGATCGAACATCCACAGATCATCAATAGCATATCGCGTAATATCTACCCTATTAGGATTCGCTATACACAATCATGCGAGTACATTATGCGTCCCTTGCCTATCTTTCTTATAACTTAAACGAGCATTCTTGTTTGTTTGTATAGCCGAACGATCTCGGGAACGACTTAACAGATTTAAATGAAATTTAGCACGGATATAATGTATCACCTTCTAAGACTTTCTACCTAGTGTTAGCCACTCAGAATGTTTAACAATGTTGCCACACATACCGAAAATAAAAATTTGGCATGAGATATGACATATGGGTATCAACGAAAGTATTTCACTCCGCATTACAGAGACATTTTGTGATTAGGGCTGCCAGCCTTTGTGGTTGCCACTATTCGAATTAAAAAACATTGCATAATATATGCGATATGGTACCAAACGAAAGGTATTTCACTCGCCATTACAATAGGGACATTTTGGATATGGTTGTCATCTTTAAGGTTGCCACCTATTCGAACTAAAAAAATGAATGGATATGCAGAATATGGGTATCACGAAAGTATTGTTCACTCCGCAATATATAGGGATATTTTGAGTAGGGTTGCGCGTTTGGGGTGCCACCTCATTCGAAATTTAAAAATATGTGCATATATATATGCCGATATGGTACCACAACGAAGGTATTTCACTCCAGCATTACATAGGGAATAATTCTGCAGTATGGTTGTCATTACAGGTTCGTTTAACCTATTCGAAATAAAAAATTGATTGAGATATGGCCGATATGGGTAACACCGAAAGGTATTACCACTCCGCATATAACATATGGACATTTTATGAGTAGGTTGCCGTGTAGCGTTGCCACCAATTCGAAATAAAAAAATATGCACAATAGAGATGCCGATATGGGAATCAACGAAAGTATTCACTCCGCATTACAATAGGACATTTTGAGTAGGTGCCATTTAAGGTGCCACCTATTCGAATTAAAAATAGAATAATTCTAAACAAATATTTTTAGTTTACGGCGTTATTGAAACACATACTTACATGGAGTATTAATAACACGAAAAGCTCGAATACTTAGATACGTAATTCTATAAAAAATGATTTAGTTTACGGTTTTATTGAAACATACTTCCTGAAGACTAATATACGAAAGGCTAGAAAATACTTAGTGATTAGGTCCTGGTACTAGTCATCACACTACCTTGTCAACCTGGGCATTGAGATCAGACAATATAAATAAAGAGCGTTGGGCGACTGAAATTAGTCTAAAATGTAGGCGTAGCATACCTGATTACGGTCAGATTGGTCTTATATATGACTATCAATAGATTTGACGTGACCACCGCTTTTATTTAATAGTCTGATCAACGCCCTAGATTGATCAGGAGTGGATGACTAGTACCATTTTAGGACATCTACCTCATGTATTTTCTAGCTTTCAGTATTATTATTACTTCATGTAGTATTGTTTCCATAAACTCGTTTAAACGTAATATACTTTTCTTTTAATTATTTTATTTTCAGTTGTTTAGTCTTATTATCATTGCTCGATTATTCGCAATCGATTAAGGCTCATTCTAGTGACTCATTATTCATGACTCATTTCTCTGCAGTATTTTGTTATCAACCTAAGTCTCTCAATACTATAATACACGATATCCAAGGTACTTTACTGCGCTACTCTGCGCCACGTATGGCCGTGTCCCTGTCCTCCTCACACTCCACTCCAAATCTTATTGATGTCTATCTTTCTACCGGACTGTATGCAATATTGTTCGCAGTATATGAGCCAATCGGGCACTCTATAGAGTCGCCTTTCTATTCATGTATGTATGTTTATGTGAGTTTCCAAATTGGGTGTTGGACAAAAAATTTAAGACAATAAAACTCCCAGGCATAGTTTTGACCCACAGTTTATCGATTTTTTATTTGCTGAGTATCTCTGATCCCTGGCGCTGCGCACTCGCGGCGTATTTTTATACTCAGTTGAGCAGAGCTCACACAGAGTATATTAGTTTGATTGGGATACGTGGTTAGGTTGTATCAGTATATAGCGGAATCGAGATAGATATAGACTCCATATACAATAATGCAGGATCGAAAAAAATTTGATTGAGCCATGTCCGTCCATCCGTCCGTCCGTCCGTCCGTCCGTAACACGATAACTTGAGTAAATTTTGAGGTATCTTGATGAAATTTGTATGTAGGTTCTGAGAACTCATCTCAGATCGCTATTTAAAATGAACGATATCGGACTATAACCACGCCCACTTTTTCGATACGAAATTTCGAAAAACCGAAACAAGTGCGATAATTCATTACGAAAGACCGATAAAGCGACGAAACTTGGTAGATGAGTTGACTTATGATCGCAGAAATAAAAATTAGTAAAGTTTTGGACATGGGCGTGCACCGCCCACTTTTTAAAGAAGGTAATTTAAAACTTTTGCAAGCTGTAATTCGCAGTCGTGAAGATATCATGACATGAAATTTGGCAGGAATGTTACTCCTATACTGCATGTACGCTTAATAAAAATTTAGCAAAATCGGAGAAGGACCACGCCCACTTTATTTTTTTAAGTAAAATTTTAACAAAAATTTAATATCTTTACAGTATATAAGTAAATTATGTCAAGATTCAACTCCAGTAATGATATGTGTGCCAACAAATACAAAAATAAAAGAAAATTCAAAAATGGGCGTGGCTCCGCCCTTTTTCATTTAATTTGTCTAGGATACTTTTAATGCCATAATCGAACAAAAATTAACCAATCCTTTTTGAAATTGTAGGGCATAGATTTTATGGCGCTACTGTTTTCTGTGAAAATGGGCGAAATCGGTTGATGCCACGCCAGTTTTTATACACAGTCCTCCGTCTGTCCTTCCGCTGGCCGTTAACACGATAACTTGAGCAAAATCGATATATCTTTACTAACTCAGTTCACGTACTTATCTGAACCCACTTTACCTTGTATGCAAATGAACGAAATCCGACTATGACCACGCCCACTTTTTCGATATCGAAAATTGCGAAAATGAAAAAAATGCCATAATTCTATACCAAATACGAAAAAAGGGATGAAACATGGTAAGGTAATTGGATGGTTTTATTGACGCGAAATATAACTTTAGAAAAAACTTTATAAATGGTTGTGACACCTACCATATTAGTAGAAGAACATGAAAAAGTTCTGCAGGGCGAAATAAAACAACCCTTAAAATCTTGCGCAGGTATTACATATATAAATAAATTAGCGGTATCCAACAGATGATGTTCTGGGTCACTCTAGTCCACATTTTGGTCGATATCTGGAAAACGCCTTCACATATACAACTACCACCACTCCCTTTTAAAAACTCTCATTAATACCTTAATTTGATACCCAATCGTACAAACTCATTCTGGAGTCACCCCTGGTCACCTTTATGGCGATATCTCGAAAGGCGTCCACCTATAGAACTAAGCCCACACTTTTAAAATACTCATTAACACCTTTCATTTGATACCCATATGTCAAACAAATCTAGGGTCCACCCTGCTCAACCTTTATGGCGCATCTCGAGAACGGCGTCCACCTATAACTAAGGATACTCCCTTTTAAAATACTCTTACACCTTTCTATTGATACCCATATCGTACAAACAAATTCTAGAGTCACCCTGGTCCACCTTTATGCGATTCTCGAAAGGCGACCAACCTATACAACAACCACCACTCCCTTTTAAAACACCTCATTAATACCTTTAATTTGATACCGATATCGTACAAACACATTCTAGAGTCACCCTGGTCCACCTTTATGGCGATATCTCGAAAAGGCAGTCCACCTATAGAAACTACGCCACACCCTTTAAAAATACTCATTAACACCTTTCTTTTGATACCCATATTGTACAAAAAATTCTAGGGTCACCCCTGGTCCACCTTTATGGCGAAATATCTCGAAACGGCGTCCACCTATGAAACTAAGGACTACTCCCTTTTAAAATACTCATTACACCTTTCTTTGATACCCATATCGTACAAACAATTCTAGGGTCACCCCTGGTCCACCTTTATGGCGATATCTCGAAAACGGGCGTCCACCTATGGAACTAAGATTACCCCTCCTTTAAAATACTCATTAATACCTTTAATTGATATCATATCGTACAAACGCATTCTAGAGTCACCCCTGGTCACCTTTATGGCGATATCTCGAAACGGCG
>JARSSU010048043.1:0-22502 GCA_029619165.1 Eurosta solidaginis | reverse complement strand
AAAAAAAAATTTCATGAACTTTAAAAAAGGAAAGTGGGAAGATTACAAAACTATACAGACAATAGCTTTGATGCCTTCCCAATCCCGACTGATGCTCGTCAAGGAAGCGTTCTTTCCGCAAGGTCATTGAATCTGCGTCGGATCGTTGACTAAAAGATCATCAATGTATGCGTAAACAAAATCTAATTGACCTCCAACTTCATTGATGAATCTTTGACAAGTTTGTGCTGAGTTCAGTTTTACCTACTTTTAGGAGTAATGCAGGGTTCTTAAATTATCACCCCTATCATGCATTTCGACTTGGATTGAAATTTTCTCCGTTTGGCAACTTTGGTATCATGCGTTCCGTTTCCGTTCAGTTCAACTTCGAAATTTACAATTCTGCCTATCATGCACTTTGATCGTAGCTCCGTTTTTCTAAGTTGCAATTTTGTTGGCGGAGAACTTTTTGTTTTTTTATTTAGCTGTACAAATTTTATTAATTTGCGTGATTTTTTTTTAATTTTCTTAAAATGTAAGTAAAACTTTTATTTAAGAGTTGTAAAATTCACGATATTTCCAGTTTTTTGCGCTCGAATGATGTTTTTTGATATGCTTTCAGGTCAAAAACAACAACACCAGAGCAATATGGAAAATTGGCAGATATGATGGAGAGTAAGCCAGATATAGCCAACGGTTTCCACCAGCGTCCGAAGGAAGATGTGCATGCTCCAAATTGTAAGAAAATTGTCTATTTTTCACGTGCAATTACTTACAGCCCATCGATCATCTGGAAGGGATCGCACATATCTCGCAATCTTCTCCTTTCAATTCTCACCACAGCATTCTGAGATGCGCTGCTCTCCTTCTCAACCAGTAATATCCCCGCGGATAAGGATTCCATACTTACGTTTAATAAAAATAATAACAATATAAAAATTTTACTTTTATTTATTTTCTTTGAACAGCACTAATTTGTGTATTTTTGCTTTGTTATGTTCCAGTTTCACATATTTCAAGGCAAACAGCTGATATCGAAAGAGTTATAGCTCTTCCTCTTCTTCTTTCAATCCAATTGCAACGCATGATACCTACTTTCGACTCCGGCGGAGCGTAGAGCGGGAACGTAATCGAAATGCATGATAGGGGTGTATATTGACTCAATTATTTTTATTTAACTTTGTTATTATGTTACTTTTAACTTTGTAATTTTAATATGTTTTACAATATTTAAATTGTTTTAAATTAATTTTTCAGGGTTTTTACGGCTCCTGCCAGGATCGCCAATTGTAGCAAGTTTAATTGTAAACAATTTTATTTTTATTAGAATTAATTTTTGCATCAAATGCTAATTATATTTTTATGATGTAATATTGAAATATGAAAATAGTGAAAATGAAGTTCAAAGTAACATAATAACAAAGCTAAATAAAAATAATTGAATCATTATAATTTAAGAACACTACAGTCACTTAATGAAGGAGTGCTTGTTTTAGCCTTCTCCTGCCCTTGGAGTAACAGCCGGAGATGCTCCTTGCCTGCTGTTCGCGTCTGCTCCTTTGGTTTTGTCCCCGTGTTCGACGAGACATTTTGACCTACGGCCGATAGACCAGATCCTTCTGGGGAACGAAGTAGCTTTGGTCCCATAAATGGGTTGACCGTACCTTCCCTATCTTGATTTTTGTTTTTATTTTCGTTACCCATTAATGTGATTAGGTCCCCACTTGGGGCCGCTATCTTAGTCCGAATGAATGATCCCGTGGTTATCTATGCGACGGCCACGTGAAGGTTGACGCACTCTTTTATGAAAACTGCGTTCAGAGCCAGACCAGCGTTAATCGGTGGAATCTCAACCGAACCTGCACCACTAACTAATGATGACGGACTTCGAACGTTGCCCAAGGCCTGCCAAGGTTTTAACGGTACGGAGACGAATTTCACATTAGCCGGAAGGTCGTTTTGACGGGTGTCAAACCGTGTACTAAGATTTCCGAATGTCACACTCGCCAGCCCGTAGGAAACAAATCCAAATCGTATTTCCAGTATACCTTCATTAAGACCTTACTGGACTCAGTCATAATATACTATCAGATATAAGCTTTCTTAATTATTAAGAGTTGAGGTTTTTTCCTTCCTGAATGTGTATCTCACGCCGTGTAGGTGCCCCCTATCTTGGGTAGGTATTCTCTCGGTGCTGCCTCGATGTGGGTTGTTGGATGCTTAAATCTCGCCCGGTCACTGGGGGTTTCAGAGGGTGCGTGAGGCCTTTTAAGCAAAACCCTCCTCGCAAGCTTCTCTTGGTCAGGGGCTGCTTATTTGAATATTCGCAGCTAACCTACATTAATAGCCCGTTCACTGTTTGCCGGCAGTAACCCTTTTGGCCTGAGCTCAGCTGATCTTATCTAGAATCAGTGCAATATACTTATGTCCAGCATAATACAATCTAACATCTATGTCTCTATGGTGCACCTGCAAACTGCAAGTTTCCTTAGACTCCCGTTAGAGGATATGGATTTTGATTTTTCGCACCTATTTGGTGGGTTGACTCACTGCTACAAGAAGGAGAAGAATGGTAAAGAATATGATATTGTACCAATAGAAACTGGACCAAAAGTATTGCAAAAGTATTTGGCAGGAAGCCTAGATGAACCCATGCCCCTGGCGAATATCACACCAGATATCATCTCGCACAATTTTCTCCCATAAATATTTTTTTGAATTAATTTATTTCAATGGTTATAATTTTTTTCTGCCACGAATGTAAGTTTACGAACCAAAATTAATTTGTTGATATTCACTTCGGCAGCATGAAATTTCATCATTCCAGCTAAAGTCGAACGGTTAAGATGGCTGCCTAGGTCGAAAGGTGGTTTTACCTGGTATACTTAAACCATGCTATTGCCTATCCAATTAAAATTTTAAGATATAATGAATTAAAATATTTAAGCTTTTGTAATCTTAATTTTAATTTTTACTTAAAGGAAAACTCGATCTACAAATTCCACTGCTTCAAAATATTTTCACACACCCCTTATAAATCAAACTGAAGCTTCAATAAATAAGGATAAGAAGCAGGGAATTGACGCAAAAGGAAACCACTTGCGTTATCCCCCTGCAGATAGCAAAAACAGCGTACAAAAACAGGATAAGGATGACACCTTAACTGCACCAGAAAAATATAGTTCTTATGATTTTTTATATAAGGAAGCCTCTCCTACTAAAACTAACCGGAAACGAACGAAACTTAAAGACTTTGTGCTCAAAAATGGAACAAATATACCACAGCATGATAAACCGAATTACTTAAGTGAAAAAGATGTGGAGGATTTAAAAAAAGGCACAAAAATACCATTAAAGGAGGTGAAGAAGGCAGCTAAAGTGAGACGAAATCGTTCTGCCTCAACGCTAAAACCAGCAAGATCTAAAAATTTTCAACCAGACATAAGAAAGTCTCTCCTGCGAAGTGAGCGTATTTTCTCTGAGATTACAGCACAGCACTGTAGACTAGATAACTTCAGTGCTGATGAAATACAGCTTGCATTGGCTTTATCCAAATCTGAAACCGAAACAAGTGGTACAAGTGAAAGCCTTGCTATTCAACAATATAAAACTCAAAATAATGAAGGCGACAAAACGAATGCTATCAAGCATATCTTACAGCAATATGGATTTCGCACTCTTCCAGAAGGTAAGTTTATGAAGTATTCAAATTTATGAATTAATGCATCTAAAGGCGGAAATGGTGTCAAATTCAATGAAATATCGTCGACTTGTCTATGGTCGAGGTTGGTGGGTAAATGATGCCGGGTTTTTCAGTGCGAGTTTAAACTCCAGCTTAATTTGACTAGAGTTTAACCTTGCTACTTTGTTCGATAACATACATAAAATTTTGCCGCTTATCTCAGCGTAAGCGGTCGAAGTGGTAGGGTTAAACTCTAGTCAATTTTAACCGGAGATAAAACTCGCACTGAAAACCCGAGCCTTAATGAATGCCTTTCTATTTTATATACTGTACCACAGTAAATCTGTAGGAAAACTCAGCTTCGATGAGCTGTTTTTATTCACCTCTGTAAAGTGATTGGGGTTGCGGGTGATGTTTTGTCGGGTGTCGCAAATTTGGGGTGAAAATTATTTTAGAAAAGAAATTGCTAAAAATGAAAATATTTAGTTGTATATAGGACAATCAGTCTCTCATCGTTTCTTCTTAAAACGTTGGAGCACTTGTTTGAACTTTCACCAAGGGAAATGATTCCAAGGGGCTTATTGTCGGCTTCGAAGCATGGCTATTGTAAAGACAGATCAACGGATACGGCTATCCATTCCATTGTAAAGAAAATAGAGTGATCCCTTAAACACAAATAGTTTGCTCTGGGTGCCTTCCTAGACATCGAGGGGGTGTTTAACAATGTCTTACCTGAGACCATAGAAAGAGCATTAACAAAATTCTGTGCAACAGAACTGTTGTTGTTGTTGTGTTGACAGTGCATCGCCCCATTCAATGGACATGACCACTCACAAATTGTCATCAAAGCCCTCTAACGGGAGTCCAAGGAAACTGATAGTTTCAACAGGAGCGTACCATAGGGAGATTGATGTTAGAGGCGTAGGTTCCACATGGTTGGTGTCATGTACGGACACATCGCATGCAGGACATACAAGTAAGAGTTTAACCTGTTACAGTATCCATAACGAAGTTGGGCCAGGTGTCTCTCTTGGGAGTGCGATTTCTTCTGCAAGAGTAGTGTATATTGATAACGAGGAGTACCGGGCGCGTCCTGGCAAGGGCGTTTACGATTCTGTGTGGATTTTGGCTAGGGCCTCCTTATGCTTGTCTGGATCAAACGGCTGTGTTGGCAGGTGCTGGATCTCATCATATTGCTTATGGAGATGTTCTCTTAGCCCCGCCTAGTTCAAATCGCATTCGTTGTGCTCTTTAATGGTGAGCTCTCTGGCTTCACTATGTAGGTGGTGTTCAGGGGTCATAAGAAGACATCCCGTGGCAGTTCTGATTGCAGCATTTTGACGGGCTTGCAGCTTTTTCCAGCAAGACCAGGCGACCAATTTGGTGACGCGTAGCAAAAACGTAATCTAAACGTAAGCATATGATTTTAAGAAAATTGTTGAAGACACCATTGCTGTAAGTCCGATTTCGAGTCCCCGACTTTTGCAAAATAGATAATTTGCCATATGAATGTAGGGTTTGGCCACAAAATCTTCATAGCTTCTGATAGAATTATAGGAAAAATATCATATTGGGCTTACTTTAAAGGTGTTTTACGTATATTTCAGAATCTGTATTAATATCTATAGTGTTTTTTGAATTTTAGTAGAGATATCAGGCTTAAATTATGAGAAATTAGCCTAAAATTAACTTTTAATTACTATATTATAATTTTTAACAAATTTCTTATGGAATTTTTCTTTCTTTACAGCTAAAATAAGTTCAGAACATTTCCAACAACTTTCCATTCAGGCAGTTTTTCTTTTTTCTAATTTGTTTTAGTAGAAAAAAATTTTCAAAAAATCCTATATTTTCAAGTAATAAGTAAAAAAACACAATTTTTTATAATTTTAATGTAATTTATTAAAAAAATTATTTTTTTACTTAGAATTGGCCATTTCAACGTATTTTTCAAAATAAAAGTAATGTTATGTTATTATTTTTTAAAATCTTTTTTGCTTTCTTTTTTGTTTTTCGCGATTTTCTGCTGTAACAGCCATAACACCTTCACGTTTTTTTTCTATAACACGGGGGCATTCCCCCCGGGCCCGGGTTTCTCAGGAGCCTGCGATTTAGAGGTACTAAGGCATTTTTTTTATTTCAGGAGAGTCTTTAGTTGTTCCATGTGCAAATCTTAAGTCGAATTTCAAAACAATGAATATTGATAATGATTTTTTGTCTGGGCCTGAGGAGACAAGAAAAAACATCAAACGAAAATGTGTTTCTCAGGGGGCCCGTGATTTAGAGGTACTAAGAAATTTTTTTAAATTCAGGAGAGTCTTTGGTTGAGGAGACAATAAAACATCAAAGAGAAATGTATGTTTACATGAATCCGAAATCGTAAAATTTTCGTGGTGACACTGATGAAGGTTCATCTTCAAAAAGTCTTCCAACAATACCACCACTCTGTATCAAAGTCCAGATTATTTAAACGACTTCGATATCGGTACCGTGAATAATGAAATAATTCGTCTAGGTCGTCAAAAGTGTCTTATTATTTTTCCACGTGATTGTCATGACGAGGCATTTCCTACCCCGTTGTTAAACAGAATCTTGCCAAATGAAGAGAAAGTGGAACCCAGCGGGTCAGGGGGTTAGAATATACCCGCGGTAGGTATGCCTGTCGTAAGAGGCGACTAAAATACCGGATTGGTCTGAAGGTTTAATGTGGCCATATAAATCGTTCCCGAGATGGTCGGGCCAGCACCTTAATGATGCTGTGTTACCGGAGCGTACCGGATCTGTAAACGGCAAAGGACCATCACATCGATCACTCCCTAAACCTTCGGGGAGCAACCGTATCGCTACAACAACAACAACAACAACAAGAGAAAGTGGAGCGTGACTGGTTGGTGTGGAATGCCAATAGCAATGCTTTTTATTGGCTACCATGTCGTCTATTAAGCACCACTACTTTAAATCGACCTAAAATTTGTTCTGCGAATATTCGAAATTCCAGGTATGGAAGAATTTATACGATAAACTGCCATCACACGAAAATACGCAAGATCACATTAAATGATATATGCAATGGCGATCTTTACAAAACCTAATTCAAAAGGACGCTACAATTGATACACTTATCAATGAACAGCTAATCACTGAAACTCAAAGTGGAAAGAAAATTTTTATAGAATTTTGGATACTATTTTATTTTTGGCTGAAAGAGGCCTAGTTTTCAAGGCAAAAGTATATATCTTGGTGAACGAAACGATGGACATTTTTTGGGAATCTAAGATCTCATAAGCCAATATGATCCAATACTTAGAGATGATTTGGAGAAAGTTAGGATTTCACAACAGCAGCACAAACGTTTACAAGTTCACTATATTTCCCAGAACGAGTTTATAGAAATTTGTGCAAAGCACGTGAGGGAAACTACATATATTAGATCAAGGCAAGAAAGCCAAGTATTTTGCTATTATCGTTGATGCTATGCCTGATGCTAGTCACGTTGACTACGTTCATTTTGCGCTAAATCAATTTCAATTCGAAAGCAACAAATTTTACAATTCAAGAACGGGTTTGGCTTTCGTGAATTGTAACCAAAAAACTGGTCAGAAAATCGCTGATCTAATTTGCCATACTTGATTGAAGATTGTCGTGCACAATACGTACGATAACTGCGCCAATATCAAAGAAGCTTACAACGGAGCACTACGTCACATTCTCGACAAACACTCGAATGCTGATTACTCGCCTTGTGCAACACAGTCTCAATTTATGTGTGTTGATGCTGCATAATGCTGTACGGCTGCAATTACTTTCTTCGGAGTTGTTCAAAAATGTTTTACTATTTTCAGCAGCAGTCCACAACGATGGGAAATCCTCAAACAAGTAAGGAAGGTTAAGTTCGGGTGTAACCGAACATTACATACTCAGTTGAGAACTATGGTGACAACATAAGCGAAAACAACCATGTCGGAAAATGAAGCGAGGGTAACCCTGGAATGTGTTTGTATGACATGTGTATCAAATGAAATGTATTAAAGAGTATTTTATGAGGAAGTGGGCCATAGTTCTATAGGTGGACGCCATTTAGGATATCGCCATAAAGGTAGATCAGGGTTGACTCTAGAATTTGTTTGTACGATATGGGTATCAAATAAAGGTGTTAATGAGTATTTTAAAAGGGAGTGATCCTTAGTTCTATAGGTGGACGCCTTTTCGAGATATCGCCATAAAGGTGGACCAGGGGTGACCCTAGAATTTGTTTGTATGATATGGATATCAAATGAAAGGGGTTAATGAGCATTTAAAAGGGAGTGGGCCTTAGTTCTATAGGTGGACGCCCTTTTCGAGATATCGCCATAAAAATGGACCAGGGGTAACTCTAGAATGTGTTTGTACGATATTTGGTATCAAATGAAAGGTGTTAATGAGTATTTTAAAAGGGCGTGGGGCTTAGTTCTATAGGTAGACGCCTTGTCGAGATATCGCCATAAGGTGGACCAGGGGTGACTCTAGAATGTGTTTGTACGATATGGGTATCACATTAAAGGTATTAATGAGGTTTTTAAAAGGGAGTGGTGGTAGTTGTATAGGTGGTCGCCTTTTCGAGATATCGGCATAAAGGTGGACCAGGTGGTGACTCTAGAATGCGTTTGTACAATATGGGTATCAAACGAAAGGTGTTAATGAGTATTTTCAAAGAGAGTGGGCCTTAGTTCTATAGGTGGACGCCTTTTCGAGATATCGCCATAAAGGTGGACCAGGGGTGACTCTAGAATATGTTTGTACGATATGGGTATCAAATTAAAGGTATTAATGAGGGTTTTAAAAGTGAGTGGTGGTAGTTGTTTAGGTGGCCACCTTTTCGAGATATCGGCATAAAGGTGGACCAGGGGTGACTCTAGAATTTGTTTGTACGATATGGGTATCAAATGAAAGGTGTTAATGAGTATTTTAAAAGGGAGTGATCCTTAGTTCTATAGGTGGACGCCTTTTCGAGATATCGCAATAAAGGTGGACCAGGGGTGACTCTAGAATTCGTTTGTACAATATCGGTATCAACGAAAGGTGTTAATTAATATTTCAACGCTTCCCAAGGCAGTCGTTCTATGTACCGGAGCGACTCGGGATTTTTCACAAATTGTCATCCTCCCAGCAGCTCCTTGCAGCAGGACTGCTACATATTCTCTTACTCCGGGAAGGTATCGAACCCAATCCGGGTCCGTCTCCTGACCCCGGTCCTGAGAAATGGTTTTGCTGCATTTGCCAGAAAAGAATCTTTTTAGGACGGTCATACTCTGTTCAGTGTGTCTCGTGCAAGGGATGGTTGCATCGGACAGGTTGTTCTGGGCTTGATCCCAAAACCCGACGTCCACGTAACTTTTATAAATCTTTTGTGGCTCCTTGCTGCTCATGCCCAAGGGCGTCCCGTAGTCTACGCCTAAGCGCCCTCCACTACCTTCCAGCAGCCTCGCTGACCAGCAAGCCACAACAAGTACCCGCTGCTGCTCGCGCCCCACGGCGCCAACAACTCAAACAGCTGATACCACTCATAACTACTACCTTCGTAGTAGAGCTGGTAGCAATGCTGAGCATCAGCCCCTGCCCCCGTCTTCTTCTCCCCCCTCTTTTCTGGCAGCAATCGTGCAGGTCAGGGAAACAGACTCTTAGCCAATACCTCCGTTTGCACCGTCTGCCAGCACAGAATATATAGGTTTGCGACATCCGCTCAATGCAGCTCCTGCCTTGGGTGGTGCCACTTTCCTAGATGTTCTGGTCTCCGCGACGGCAACCCCTCGACGGGTTTCATCGCGCCATGTTGCCAGGTCGCAAACCCAAATCATCCGGGTACCCCAATGCTTGCCCAAGGGCGCCCAGTCCCAAGGCCACAACAGCAGTTGCGTCCTGGCCTTCCACACCTAGGCGTAGTCACCCGTCACTTACCCCTAGAGTGGCGGCGTCACCCCTCATGCACTTCAGAATTCTGCAGTTAAACTGTAATGGACTAACTGGGAAGATTACGGAGATAGTCGATTTCATGAAGCGGCACAACATCCGCATTGCTGCGATTCAAGAGACTAAACTCACAGCAAGATCTGCATTGCAGACCTGCTCTGGGTATAATGTCCACAGGAAGGACCGCGAGAGCGGAAATGGAGGCGGCCTCGCGTTTTTTATACACCACTCTGTGCAATATCATATATTTGATCCTGGCATCGACCGCAGGGACAATGTCTTAGAACGTCAAGGCCTATCTGTCCGGTCAGGCGATGCAAATCTAGAAATCATCAACATCTACATCCTCCTGTCACCTGTTGCGCCAGTGGATACCGCCCTAAAATCGAGGCCTTACTCACTGGCAACAATCGCATTATCTTAGGCGATTTCAATGCCCATCACGACCTATGGCATTCAAACTTGCGGGCGGACAGTAGGGGTGAGATGTTGGCGGATCAAATAGAAGAAACGACGTTCTGCACAATAACGGAGATGCCCCACACGTATGGTAGGAAGCTGTCATAGCTCGCCAGATATCTCAATCGTGAGCGCAGAACTCGTAACTGCGTCAACTGGCAGCCGATGGTAACATTGGCATCCGACCACCTGCCCATACTTATTTCGTCGAGCGTACCGCCCACTTCATCGTCACCGAAAAACGCACTTTCATAAACTTCAAAAAGGAAAGTGGCAAGAATATAAATCTGCAACAGACAGCAGCTTTGCTGCCCTCCCTATCCCGACTGATGCCCGCCAAGGGAGCGTGCCTTCCGTAAGGTCATTGAATCCGCCTCGGCACATTTCATTCCGCCGGGAGAATTCCCGAAATCCGGCCCCACTTCCCGGCGGAGGCCGCGAGCTTAGCGAGGGAACGCGACCTTATAGACAGCTTGATCCAGGCGACCCCCAATAAGGGATATAAACCAACGCATCAGATTGCTTGTGGACGAACACAAGCGGGCGAAATGGGAAGAGCACCTAAGAGGTTGTAACCTCTCTACCGGTGTAGGTAAACTTGGTCCACCGTAAAGTCCCTATCGAATCCGACTAAGCACAAGACAAAGTTTCCATCGCCTTTGGCGATAAGGTGCTGTCGGATGCGGAAAAATGCGCGAGCGCTTTCTGCCGACAATATATAATGCATCCTACGTCGACAAAGATAGACGGAGAGCCAATAGACACGCACATAAACACAAATTCAGCGCGTCACCAATCACCATCACCGCTAGAGAGGTTGAGGACGCCATTGGTCGCGCTAAACCATCCAAAGCAGTGGGCCCAGACGGCATAGCCATGCCGATGCTTAAAACCTAGGGAAAGAGGGTTTCAATATTAGCGCATGTCTTCACCTGTCTCTCTCCACCTTTGCCATACCCGAGAAATGGAAAATGGCCAAGGTGGTCCGCTACTAAAGCCTGGGAAACCAGCTAACGTAGGTGAGTCATATCGTCCGATATCTCTCCTATCGCCAGTGGCAAAGACGCTTGAAGCCATTTTGCTCCCTTATTTCCAAGCACACATTTGCAGCTAGCCCCTCATCAGCATGGCTTCAGAAAACTCTATAGCACTACCTCCGCGCTAAATGTCATTAGCACCCAGAGAATTTGGCGGTCCACCTTTTAAGACATGGGGAAGGGTAAAAGACGTTTTTGCCAGGTCTTGCAGTAATGAACATGGTTGACGTATCAAAGGCTTTGATAGGTCTAGCAATTTCTCTGGTGCTAATGACATTTAGCGCGGAGGTAGTGCTATAGAGTTTTTCTGAAGCCGTGCTGACTGAGGGTGCTAGCTGTCAAATGTGCTTGGAAATAAGGGCGCAAAATGGCTTCAAGCGTCTTTGCCACTGGCGCATCAGGAGAGATATCGGACGATATGACTCACCTACGTTTAGCTGTTTCCCAGGCTTTAGTAGCGGGACCACCTTGCACATTTTCATTTCTCGGGTATGGCAACGGTGGAGCGAGACAGTTGAAGACATGCGCTAAATATTTGAACCCTCTTGCCTAGTTTTTAAGCATCGGCATGGCTATGCCGTCTGGGCCCACTGCTTTGGATGGTTTAGCGACCATGGCGTCCTCAACCTCTCTAGCGTGATGGTGATTGGTGACGCGCTGAATTTGTGTTTATGTGCGTGTCTTTGGCTCTCCGTCTATCTTTGTCGACCGTAGGATGCATTATATATTGTCGGCAGAAAGCGCTCGCGCATTTTTCCGCATCCGACAGCACCTTATCGCCAAAGGCGATGAAACTTTGTCTTTGTGCTTAGTCAGATTCGATTAGGACTTTACGGTGACCAAAGTTTACCTACACCGGTAGAGAGGTTACAACCTCTTAGTGCTCTTCCCATTTCGCCCGCTTGTGTTTCGTCCACAAGCAATCTGATGCGTTGGTTATATCCCTTATTTGGGTCGCCTGGATCAAGCTGTCTTATAAGGTCGCGTTCCCTCGCTAAGCTCGCGGCCTCCGCCGGGAAGTGGGGCCGGATTTCGGGAATTCTCCCGGCGGGAATGAAATGTGCCGAGGCGGAATCAATGACCTTACGGAAGGCACGCTCCCCTTGGCGGGCATCAGTCGGGATAGGGAGGGCAGCAAAGCTGCTGTCTGTTGCAGATTTATATTCTTGCCACTTTCCTTTTTGAAGTTTATGAAAGTGCGTTTTTCGGTGACGATGAAGTGGGCGGTACGCTCGAACGAATAAGTATGGGCAGGTGGTCGGATGCCAATGTTACCATCGGCTGCCAGTTGACGCAGTTTACGAGTTCTGCGCTCACGATTGAGATATCTGGCGAGCTATGACAGCTTCCTACCATACGTGTGGGGGCATCTCGTTTATTGTGGCAGAACGTCGTTTCTCTATTTGATCCGCCACATCTCACCCCTACTGTCCGCCCGCAAGTTTGAATGCCATAGGTCGTGATGGGCATTGAAATCGCCTAAGATAATGCGATTGTTGCCAGTGAGTAAGGCCTCGATTTTAGGGCGGTATCCATGGGGCAACAGGTGACAGGAGGGATGTAGATGTTGATGATTTCTAGATTTGCATCGCCTGACCGGACAGATAGGCCTTGACGTTCTAAGACATTGTCCCTGCGGTCGATGCCAGGATCAAATATATGATATTGCACAGAGTGGTGTATAAAAACGCGAGGCCGCCTCCATTTCCGCTCTCGCGGTCCTTCCTGTGGACATTATACCCAGAGCAGGTCTGCAATGCAGATCTTGCTGTGAGTTTAGTCTCGTTGAATCGCAGCAATGCGGATGTTGTGTCCGCTTCATGAAATCGACTATCTCCGTAATCTCCCAGTTAGTCCATTACAGTTTACTGCAGAATTCTGAAGTGCATGAGGGGTGACGCCGCCACTCTAGGGGTAAGTGACGGTGACTACGCCTAGGTTGTGGAAGGCCAGGACGCAACTGCTGTTGTGGCCTTGGGACTGGGCGCCCTTGGGCAAGCATTGGGGTACCCCGATGATTTGGGTTTGCGACCTGGCAACATGGCGCGATGAAACCCGTCGAGGGTTGCCGTCGCGAGACCAGAACATCTAGAAAGTGGCACCACCCAAGGCAGGAGCTGCATTGAGCGGATGTCGCAACCTATATATTCTGTGCTGGCAGACGGTGCAAACGGAGGTATTGGCTAGAGTCTGTTTCCCTGACCTGCACGATTGCTGCCAGAAAAGAGGGGGAGAAGAAGACGGGGGCAGGGCTGATGCTCAGCATTGCTACCAGCTCTACTACGAAGGTAGTAGTTATGAGTGGTATCAGCTGTTTGAGTTGTTGGCGCCGTGGGCGCGAGCAGCAGCGGTACTTGTTGTGGCTTGCTGGTCAGCGAGGCTGCTGGAAGGTAGTGGAGGGCGCTTAGGCGTAGACTACGGGACGCCCTTGGCATGAGCAGCAGGAGCCACAAAAGATTTATAAAAGTTACGTGACGTCGGGTTTTGGGATCAAGCCCAGAACAACCTGTCCGATGCAACCATCCCTTGCACGAGACACACTGAACAGAGTATGACCGTCCTAAAAAGATTCTTTTCTGCAAATGCAGCAAAACCATTTCTCAGGACCGGGGTCAGGAGACGGACCCGGATTGGGTTCGATAACCTTCCCGGAGTAAAGAATATGTAGCAGTCCTCTGCAAGGAGCTGCTGGAGGATGACATTTGTGAAAATCCCGAGTCGCTCCGGTACATAGACTGACTGCCTTGGGAAGCGTTGAAATATTAATTATACCTTTCGTTTGATACCGATATTGTACAAACGAATTCTAGAGTCACTGTCCACCTTTATTGCGATATCTCGAAAGGCGTCCACCTATAGAACTAAGGATCACTCCCTTTTAAAATACTCATTAACACCTTCATTTGATACCCATATCGTACAACAATTCTAGAGTCACCCTGGTCCACCTTTATGCCGATATCTCGAAAAGGTGGCCACCTAAACAACTACCACCACTCACTTTTAAAACCCTCATTAATACCTTTAATTTGATACCCATATCGTACAAACATATTCTAGAGTCCCCCTGGTCCACCTTTATGGCGATATCTCGAAAAGGCGTCCACCTATAGAACTAAGGCCCACTCTCTTTGAAAATACTCATTAACACCTTTCGTTTGATACCCATATTGTACAAACGCATTCTAGAGTCACACCTGTCCACCTTTATGCCGATATCTCGAAAAGGCGACCACCTATACACTACCACCACTCCCTTTAAAAACCTCATTAATACCTTTATGTGATACCCATATCGTACAAACACATTCTAGAGTCACCCTGGTCCACCTTTATGGCGATATCTCGACAAGGCGTCTACCTATAGAACTAGCCCCACGCCCTTTTAAATACTCATTAACACCTTTCATTGATACCAATATCGTACAAACACTTCTAGAGTTACCCTGTCCATTTTTATGGCGATATCTCGAAAGCGTCCACCTATAGAACTAAGGCCCACTCCCTTTTAAAATGCTCATTAACCCCTTTCATTTGATATCCATATCATACAACAAATTCTAGGGTCACCCTGTCCACCTTTATGGCGATATCTCGAAAAGGCGTCCACCTATAGAACTAAGGATCACTCCCTTTTAAAATACTCATTAACACCTTATATTGATACCCATATCAGTACAAACAAATTCTAGAGTCACCCTGATCTACCTTTATGGCGATATCCCTAAATGGCGTCCACCTATAGAACTATGGCCCACTTCCTCATAAAATACTCTTTAATACATTTCATTTGATACACATGTCATACAAACACATTCCAGGGTTACCCTCGCTTCATTTTCCGACATGTTGTTTTCGCTTAGTGTTTCACCATATGTTCTCAACTGAGTATGTAATGTTTGTCGGTTACACACCGACGTAACCTTCTTACTTGTGTGTGAGGCATTTCCATCGTTGTGGACTGCTAGGCTGAAGAATAGTAAAACATTTTTGACAACTCCGAAGAAAGTAATTGCAGCCGTACAGCATTAGCAGCATCAACACCACATATTGAGACTGTGTTGCACAAGGCGAGTAATCAGCATTCGAGTGTTTGTCGCAGCATGTGACGTAGTGCTCCGTTGTAAGCTTCCTTTGATATTGGCGCAGTTATCGTACGTATTGTGCACGACAATCTTCAATCAAGTATGTAGCAAATTAGATGCAGCGATTTTCTGACCAGTTTTTTGTTTACATGTCACGAAGCCGAACCGTTCGTGAATGTGTAAATTTTCGTCTGCTCTTCGTGAAGTGAAATTGATTTAGCGCAAGACATGAACGTAGTCAACGTGACTAGCATCAGGCATAGCATCACGATACATAGCAAATACTTGGCTTTCTTGCCTTGATCTATATATGTAGTTTCCTCACGTGCTTTGCACAATTTCTATAAACTCGTTCTGGGAATATAGTGAACTTGTAAACGATTTGTGCTGCTGTTGTGACATCTACTGTCGCCAAATCATCTCTAAGTATGGATCATATTGGCTTATGTAGATCTTAGATTCCAAAATATGTCCATCGTTTCGTTCACCAAGATATAGACTTTTGCCTTTGAAACTAGGCCTCTTTCAGCCCAAATAAAATAGTATCCAAATTTCTATAAAAATTTTCTTTCCACTATTTGAGTTTCAGTGATATAGCTGTTCATTGATAGTGTATCAATTGTATGCGTCTTTTGACATTAGGTTTTCTATGAGTAAAGATCGCCATTGCATATGTCATTTAATAATGTGATCTTGCGTATTTTCGTGTGATGGCAGTTTATCGTATAATTCTTCATACCTGGAATTGCGAATATTCGCAGAACACAAATTTAGGTCGTATTTAAGTAGTGGCTGCTTAATAGACGACCTGGTAGCCAATAAAAAGCATTGCTATTGGCATCCCACAACCACAGTCACCGCTCCACTTTCATCGTGTTTGTTGTTGTTTTCGTGTTGTATGCGATCAGATTGCTCCCCGACAGGTTTAGGAGTGATCGATGTGATGTCCTTTGCCGTTACAGATCCGTACGCTCCGGTAACACAGCATCATATAAGGTGCTGCCCGACCATCTCGGAACGATTTATATGGCCCCATTAAACGCTCAGACCATCCGGTATTTTAGTCGCCTCTTACGACAGGCATACCTACCGCGGTATATTCTGAACCCCCTGAACCCGCTGGGTTCACTTTCTCTTCATTTGGCAAGATTCTCGTTTAACAACGGGTAGGAATGCTCGTCATGACATCACGTGGAAAATAAAAGACACTTTATGACGACCTAGACGAATTATTTTTAAAAAAGCAAAAAACATTATTCACGTACCGATATCGAAGTCGTTTGAACGATAATCGGACTTTGATACAGAGTTGGTGGTATGTTGGAAGACTTTTTGAGATGAACCTTCAGCATGGCACACGAACTTTACGATTTCGGATTCATGTAACATACATTTCTCTTTGATGTTTTATTGTCTCCTCAGCCAAGACTCTCCTGAATTTAAAAAATTTCTTAGTACCTCTAAATCACGTCGGAGACACACATTTTCCGTTTGATGTTTTCTGTCTCTCAGGCCAGACAAAAATCATTCTCACTATATTCATTGTTTTCTGAATTCGACTTAAGATTTGCACATGGAATAAAAAACAACTAAGACTCTCCTGAAATACAAAAATGCTTAGTGCCTCTAAATCGCAGAGCTCTGAGAAACCCCCGGGCCCGTGGGATGCCCCGTGTTATAGACGTGAGGTGTTATATGGCTGTTACAGCAGACAAATCGCGAAAAACAACAAAAGAGCAGCAAAAGATTTTAAAAATAATAACATAACATTACTTTTATTTTGGAAAAATACGTTGAAATGGCCAATTCTAAGTAAAAACTAATTTTTTTAATAATTAGCATTAAAATTATAAAAATTGTGTGTGTACTTATTACTTTGAAAATATAGGTATTTTTTGAAATCTACTAAAACATAGATGAAAAACTGCTGGATGGAAGTTGGTTGGAAATGTGTTCTGACTTATTTTAAGCTGTAAAGAAAGAAATTCCATAAGAAATTTGTTAAAATATATATATAGTAGTAAAAGTTATTTTAGGCTAATTTCTCAACTAGATTTAAGCCTGATATCTCTAGCTAAAATTCAAAACACTATAGAGTATTAATACAGATTCTGACAATATACGTAGAACACCTTTAAAGTACGCCCAATATGATATTTTCCTATATTTCTATCCGACAGCTATGAAGATTTGTGGCCTAAACCGCTACATGTCAGTATGGCACAATTATCTATTTTGCAAAAGTCGGGCTCGAATCGATCTTACAGCAATGGGATGTCTTCAACAATTTTTCTTAAAAGCATATGCTTACGATTTAGATTACGGTATTTGCTACGCCGTCACACCAAATTGTCGCCTGGTCTTGCTGAAAAAGCTGCAAGCGTCAATGCTGCAATCAGAACTGCCACGGATGTCTTCTTATGACCCTGAATCACACCTTGACATAGTGCAGCCAGAGAGCTCACCGATTAAAGAGCACAACGAATGACGCTTGCACTAGGTGCTGGGCTAAGAGAACATCTCCATAAGCAATATATGATGAGATCCAGCACCTGCTCAACACAGCCGTTGATCCAGACAAGCATAAGGAGGCCCTAGCCAAATCCACACAGAATCGTAACGCCCTTGCCAGGACGCGACCCGTACTCCTCGTTATCATACTACACTACTCTTGCGGAAGAATCGCACTCCCAAGAGAGACACCTGACGCAACTTCGTTATGGATACTGTACAGGTTAAACTCGTACTTGTATGTCCTTGCATGCGATGTGTCCGTACATGAAACACTCAACCATGTGAACCTACGCCTCTAACTCAATCTCCTATGTACGCTCCTGTTGAAACTATCAGTTTCCTGGGACTCCCGGTAGCGGGCTTTGATGACAATTTGTGAGTGTCATGTCCCTTGAATGGGGCGCTGCACTGTCAACACAACAACCCCAAAAACAACAGTTTCGGTTGCACTATGAATTTTGTTAATGCTCTTTCTATGTCTCGAGTAAGCCATTGTTAAACACCCCTCGATTGTCTAGGACGGCGCCCAGAGCAACTATTTGTGTTTTAAGGAGCACAATCTATTTCTCTAACATGGAATGGATAGCCGTATCCGTTGTAATATCCTGTCTTACAGATAGCATGCTTCGATAGCCGACATAGCCCCTTGGAATCATTTCCCTTGGTGAAAGTTCAAACGAAGTGCTCCAACGTTTTAAGAGAACGATGAGAGACTGATTGTCCTATATAACACTAAATATATTTTCATATTAGCAATTTCTTTTCTAAATATATTTTCACCCCATTGTGCGACACCCGACAAAACATCACCCGCAACCCCAATCACTTTACAGAGGTGAAGAAAAACAGCTCCTCGAAGCTGAGTTTTCTACAGATTTACTGTGGTACAGTATATAACATAGAAAGGCATTCATATAAGGGCTCGGGATTTTCAGTGCGAGTTTTATCTCCGGTTACAATTGACTAGAGTTTTAACCCTACCACTTCGACCGCGCTTACGCTGAGATACAGCGGCAAAATTGTTTATGTATATTCTCGAACAAAGTAGCAAGGTTACACTCTAGTCAGAATTAGCTGGAGTTTAGACTCGCACTGAAAAACCCGCATCATTTACCCACCACACCTCGACATAGACCAGGTCGACGATAGTTCATTGAATTTGACACATTCCCGCTTTAGATGCATTAATTCATAAATTTGAATACTTCATAAACTTACCTTCTGGAGAGTGCGAATCCATATTGCTGTAAGATATGCTTGATAGCATTCGTTTTGTCGCCTTCATTATTTTGAGTTTTTATATTGTTGAAATAGCAAGGCTTTCACTTGTACCACTTTGTTTCGGTTTCAGATTTGGATAAGCCATGCAAGCTGTATTTCATCAGCACTGAAGTTATCTAGTCTACAGTGCTGTGCTGTAATCTCAGAGAAAAATACGCTCACTTCGCAGGAGAGACTTTCTTATGTCTGGTTGAAAATTTTTAGATCTTGCTGGTTTTAGCGTTGAGACAGAAACGATTTCGTCTCACTTAAGCTGCTTCTTCACCTCCTTTAATGGTATTTTTGTGCCTTTTTTTAAATCCTCCACATCTTTTTCACGTAGTAATTCGGTTTATCATGCTGTGTATATTTGTTCCATTTCTTGAGCACAAAGTCCTTTAAGTTTCGTTCGTTTCCGGTTATGTTTTAGTAGGAGAGGCTTCCTATATAAAAAATCATAAGAACTATATTTTTCTGGTGCAGTTAAGGTGTCATCCTTATCCTGTTTTTTGTACGCTGTTTTTGCTATCTGCAGGGGGATAACGCAAGTGGTTTCCTTTTGCGTCAATTCCTGCTTCTTATCCTTATTTATTGAAGCTTCAGTTTGATTTATAAGGGGGTGTGTGAAAATTTTGAAGCAGTGGATTTGTAGAGTCGAGTTTTCCTTAAGTAAAAATTAAAATTAAGATTACAAAAGCTAAATATTTTAATTCATTATATCTTAAAATTTTAATTGATAGGCAATAGCATGGTTTAAGTATACCAGGTAAAACCACCTTTCGACCTAGGCAGCCATCTTAACCGTTCGACTTTAGCTGAATGATGAAATTTCATGCTGCCGAAGTGAATATCAACAAATTAATTTTGGTTCGTAAACTTACATTCGTGGCAGAAAAAAATTATAACCATTGAATAAATTAATCAAAAAATATTTATGGGAGAAATTGTGCGAGATGATATCTGGTGTGATATTCGCCAGGGCATGTGGTTCATCTAGGCTTCCTGCCAAATACTTTTGCAATACTTTGGTCCCAGTTGTCTATTGGTGAGACAATATCATTATTCTCTTACCATTCTTCTCCTTCTATGTACGCAGTGAGTCAATCCCACCAATAGGTGCGAAAATCAAATCCATATCCTCTAACGGGAGTCTAAGGAAACTTGCGAGTTTGCAGGTGCACCATAGAGACATAGATGTTAGATTGTATTATGCTGGACATAAGTATATTGAGCCTGATTCTAGATAAGATCAGCTGAGCTCAGCCAAAGGGTTACTGCCGCGAAACAGTGAACGGCTATTAATGTAGGTTAGCTGCGAAGATTCAATAGCAGCCCCTGACCAGAGGAAGCGTGCGAGAGGTTGGCTTAAAGTCCTCACGCACCCTCTGAACAGTGACGCGGCGAGATTTAGCATCCGCCACCCACATCGAGGCAGCACCGAGAGATCCCTACCCAAGATAGGGTGGCACCTACACGGCGTTCGAGAACACATTCAGGAAGAAAAAACTCACTCTTAATATTAAGACAGCTTATATCTGATAGTATATTATGACTGAGTCCAGTAAGTGTCTTATATGAAGGTAGACTGAAATACGATGTTGATTTGTTCCTACGGGCTGGCGAGTGTGACATCGGAAATCTTAGTACATCGGTTTGACACCCGTCAAAACGACCTTCCGGCTAATGTGAAATTCGTCTCCAGTACCGTTACAACCTGGCAGGCCTGGGCAACGTTCGAAGTCCGTCATCATTAGTTAGCTGGTGCAGGTCTCGGTTGCGATTCCACCGATTAACGCTGGCTGGCGCTGAACGCAGTTGTTTCATAAAGAGTGCGTCAACTTCACGTGCCGTCGCATAGATACCACGATCAATTCAGTCTGGACTGAAGATAGCGCCCCAGTGGGACTCTAATCACATAATGGTAACGAAATAAAAAACACAATCAAGATAGGGAAGTACGGTCAACCCATTTATGGGACAAAGCTACTTCGTTCCGCAGAGGATTTTTGTGCTGGTCTATCGGCGTAGTCACAATGTCTCGGCGACACGGGACAAAACCAAAGGAGCAGACAGCGAACAGCAGGCAAGGAGCATCTCCGCCTGTTACTCAAGGCAGGAGTAAGGCTAAACAAGCACTCCTTCATAAGTTTAAGTGGAACTGTAGTGTTTTCTTACATTATATGATTCAATATTTTTATTTAGCTTTGTTATTATGTTACTTTGACCTTCATTTTCATTATATTTCATATTACATCATAACAAATATAAATTAGCATTTGATGCAAAATTAATTCTAATATAAATTGTTTACAAGTAAACTTGCCCGCTTACAATGGCGATCCTGGCAGGAGACCGTAAAACCCTGAAACATTAATTTAACAATTTAAATCTGTAAATGCATGAATTAAATTACAAGTTAAAAGTCACATAATACAGAGTTAAATAACATAATTGAGTCACTGACACCCTTAGCATGCATTTCGATTACGTTCCCGCTCGACGCTCCGCCGAGATCGAAGTAGTATCATGCGTTGCAATTGGATTGAAGAGAGAGAGGAAGAGCTATCACTCTTTCGCTCTCAGCTGTTTGCCTTGAAATATGTGAAACTGGAACATAACAAAGCCAAACTCCACAATTAGTGCTGGTTCCAAGAAAATGATAAAGTAAAATTTTTATATGTTATTAATTTTTATTAAACGTAAGTATGAATCCTTATCCGCGGGATATTACTGGTGAGAAGGAGAGCAGCGCATCTCAGAAGCTGTGGTGAGAATTGAAGAGAGATGCGAGATAGTGCGTCCGCTATCCAGAATGATCGATGGGACTGTACGTATTGCACGTGAAAAATAGACAATTTTCTTAAGCATTTTGAGCATGCACATCTTCCTCGACGCTGGTGGAACCGTGGCTATATCTGGCTTACTCTCCATCATATCTGCCAATTTTCCCGTATTGCTCTGGTGTTGTGTTTTTGCCTGAAGCATATCCAAAAACATCATTCGAGCGTCAAAAACTGGAATATGCGTGAATTTACACTCTTAAATAAAAGTTTTACTTACATTTTAGAAGAAAATTAAAAAAAATCACGCAAGTTAATAAAATTTGGACAGCTAAATAAAAAACAAAAAGTTCTCCGCCAACAAATTGCAACTTAGCAAAAACCGGAGCTACGATCAAAGTGCATGATAGGCAGAATTGTAAACTTTCGAGTGAGAACTGAACGGAACCGGACGCATGATACACAAAGTTGCCAACGAGAAAATTTCAATCCAAGTCGAAATGCATCATGATAGTGGTGATAATTTAAGACCCTGCATTACTCCTAAAGTAGGCTAAAACTGAACTCAGCACTAAACTTGTCAAGAGATTCATCATGAAGTTGAGTCAATTATAGATTTTGTTTATCGCATACATTGATGATCTTTAGTCAACGATCCGACGCAGATTCAAGTTGACCTTGCTGAAAGAACGCTTCCTTGACGAGCATCAGTCGGCTTGGAAGGCATCAAGCTATTGTCTGTATAGTTTTGTAATCTTCC
>JARSSU010048042.1:0-25268 GCA_029619165.1 Eurosta solidaginis | reverse complement strand
CATTTAATATCCATGGTATTAATATAATTTGAATCGGCGGAGGAGCACGAAGCAAATTGGAAGAGAAGATCGGCCTAAAATCTCTTCGGAGGTTATCGCGCCTTACATTTATTATACTCAGCTGAGCAGAGCTCACAGAGTGTATTAACTTTGTTCGCATAACGGAAATCCGTAACGGCATAAACTAATCGAGATAGATATAGACTTCTATATATCAAAATGATCTGGGCGAAAAAAGAAATTCATTTAGCCATGTCCGTCCGTCCGTCCGTCCGTAAACACGATAACTTGAGTAAATTTTGAGGTATCTTGATGAATTTTGGTATGTAGGTTCCTGGGCGCTCATCTATTTAAACTGAACGAAATCGGACTACAACCACGCCCACTTTTTCGATATCGAAAATTTCGAAAAACCGAAAAAGTGCGATAATTCATTACCAAAGACGGATAGAGCGATGAAACTTGGTAGGTGCGCTGACCTTATGACACAAAATAGGAAAATAGTAAAATTTTGGACAATGAGCGTGGCACCGGCCACTTTAAAATGAAGGTAATTTAAAAGTTTTGCAAGCTGTGATTTCGCAGTCGTTGAAGATATCACGATGAAATTTGGCAGGCACGTTACTCCTATTACTATATCTGTGCCAACTAATAGCAAAATCGGATGAAGAACACGCCCACTTCTAAAAAAATTTTTTTTTAAGTCAAGTTTTAAGAAAAAATTTAATATCTTTACAGTATATAAGTAAACTATGTCAACATTCAACTCCAGGAATGATATGGTGCAACAAAATACAAAAATAAAAGAAAATTTCAAAATGGGCGTGGCTCCGCCCTTTTTATTTTAATTAGTCTAGAATACTTTTAGGGCCAAATTTAAAATCTTCATTAATACCTTTAATTTGATACCCATATCACACACACTCATTATGGGGTCACCCTTGGTCCACCTTTATGGCGATATCTCGAAAAGGCGTCAACCTATATGACTATGGCGCACTCCCTTTTAAAATACTCTTTAATACCTTCCATTTGAAACCCATGTCATACAAACACATTCCAGGGTTACCCTAGGTTCATTTTGCTAAATGGTGATTTTCCCTTATTTTGTCTCCGAAGCTCTCAGCTGAGTATGTAATGTTGGGTTACACCCGATCTTAGCCTTCCTTACATGTTTTTATTTTTATTAATTTCAGTTGATCCTGGGGGTCGATTCCGGTTGAGCGTTATAATGAAGTGAAAAAAAATTTATCACTTTGGTTATCACTTAATGTTTAAATTTTTTCACTTCACTGAGTTCGAAAATGCGATTCTTATAACAGCTGTGAAAACTGTTAGCTGAATAACATTTGAATTTACGATGTGTGAAGTTTTCTTTGCTGAATGATATATTATGACAGAATTCTTTTGTTTTTGTTTTCTTTTTGTTTGATGTTGTTTGTTTGACAATTTTTTTAAATTCAAACGTTAACACAAAATTTGTATCGGCGTTAACTTTGTTTTCACTACACTTCAATCCGAAGTTCAGCGCAAAACGAGAATCAATAATCGTGGTGAATTGGTGTTAATACTTTTCACTTTACGATAACGCACAACCGGAATCCACCCCCTGGGCTAACGTCCCGGGCAAAGCAGCAACTAAACTTTAGACACAAGCTCTTTCAATTAGATGAACATTTTTCTAAGCGGGGTTGTCCCTCGGAGGTGATTCGGCAAACGCTCGAAGAGTATATCTGCCTTGAAAAGCTTCGGAGTGAAAACTAATCTGCTTTGCGGATGCCGTTCGGAGTCCCGTAAGAAAAATTAAAAAAAAAGGGGAACACGACCTAAATTGGAAGAAAAGCTCGGCCTAAAACTTACTCGGAGATTATCGTGCCTTATATTTATTTATTTAGAGGTGGCAGAGGTATTGAGAGACTAGAGGGCTGTTGCGAAAAGGCTGAACTATGGGAGGCAGCAAAGTGCTATAAAAGTGACTCAGTTCAAGTGAAGGGGGGAATCAATTTGATTATTTGATACATTTGAGTTTATTTATTCTACAGTTTAGTGATTGATACGATAACAGAAGGCAAAGAGTAGCCGAGAGTTCTCGAAATTCGTCACAATTGTGTCAGATCGGATCTGATGAGTAAATTCCAGTTTTAGAGGTCAAGAAGGACATGGCAAATCTGAGTGAATTAAAGATTCACGAAGAGATTATACAGTGGGAAGGATTTAATGCAGACGAATATGTCTTATATTCTTTTTCCAATCCAATTGTTCAAAAGAAACCTATAATATATCTGCCGAATATACATACACACTGCACGCTTTTAACTCTGTGAGTAATCCGTAGATATCTTCAGAAGGTGTGTTATTATATTTAAAGGCCTTGATCCCAACTTGCTTTCTTATAAAGGTCGCAGCTTACATTTATCAGCCTATCGCTAACTTGTTTAATCTATCTTTAAAATATTGTGGTGAGTGTTAGCATAATATTGGACGTTGTGGTAGCGAACTACCCTCAAGTTGCCCAACGAATCCAGGCTAGTCCTGTTCATGTGTCCGCACCCCGTGGGACCGCCGTTAGGCATAACGTCACGGGGAGAAAGGCAATTTAGTCGCTATAAATTCGTATGCGCATTTTTCTGCGCTACCTTTCAGCATGCATCAATTTCGTCATAACTATAAAGGCCATCTTGTTCACAGCAGTCCAAAAATCTATTTGTCCGCATATTCGCGGAACTAAACTTCTAATGGAAGGCTTCTCTCCAAAGACCCTGCGTAAAGAGAGTCTCTCGCCATGAAAACGAGGGCAGTGAAACATTACCTTTTCTGCGCTTTCCATGTTCGTCAGCCATTCCTTTATTCTAATGTTGCCATCACTATGCTGTTAGTAAATAATCACAATAACAAAAACAGCAAGCAGCCACACTTATGTACATGTAACATCAAAGCAAGCATCCACACTTATGTACAAGGCAACGAAGAATATTCCATACACATAACCAGCAGTTTGAAGCAGAGAGATTATGTAGCCGGCAACTAAGAGCAGAAGTTGTTACTCACACATACACACGCATATGGCTAGAAGCAAAGCATACTCTACGGATATACATGTATATAGCTAATCACCAAGCATGAGATACAACTGTTCTATAACGTGAAACGTCTAGACCTAAGGAGAAATGGGCGAAGGAGGTAATTGAGAGTAAAAGCCGCGCAAGTTGAGGAATCAGTATTGAGTTGGATTAAAACACGTTTTTGTGAAGTACGTGATAATTTTGAAGTAGAGTTGTAAATAAACACCATTTTGCCATACTGAATATTGGAGTTATTTATTCGACAGTTCAGCGATTCGAACATTAACAGCAGGTGCAAAATATTCGGAATCCTCCAAAATTTGTTGGTGTCAGAAGAGGAATTGTTGAATAAATTCCAGAGGACAATGACAACGTGGCCAAGTTTAGTGATTTGAACATCCAGCAACTAAAAAAGGAATTGGAGAGCCGTGGATTGAATACAAGTGGCAATAAGTTCGAACATCAAGCACGACTGCGAGACGTTATGGAGTCGGAAGGAATTAATGTGGAGGAGTATGTCTTTCATTCTGATGGGGAAGAAGCAACAACAAAAATGGAGGAGAAAAACAAACCACCGCAGATTGTGACGAACATAGACTTAAACATGATAATGGCTGCAATAACTGTACAAACGTTGACAAAGACATCCAAGATGGAAGCACAGGAGGCACGCATTTCAGAACTGTCGTCGCAAATGTCATCTCAACCGGAAGAACAGAAGACATATATGGCATCACAAATGGAAGAACAGAAGACATATATGACATCTCAGTTGGCTGAGAAATTGAAAGCACAAGAGGATCGCATATCCTAGCAGCTGGAGGCATAGGAGATAAGGGTAACATCGAAGCTGGAGGCACAGTGTACAACAATTTTGCAACTCTAAGACAAAGTCGACGTCGAGATTGAAACATTGAGAGGTCATATACAGGCGTTGCAACTAAAGCTATTCCAGCGAGCAATCAGAAGGTAAAAGCTCCATCTTTTGGCGGCTCTGTTCCCTTGCAGGTATTTATGCTTCAATTTGAGAAGATGTCAACAGTGAACCACAGGAATGCTGAAGATAAAGTTGCTGCACTGTTCGTGCCATTGAGAGGGCCTGCAGCTGAAATCTTACAGACTATTCCAGAGTATGAAAGGAACAGTTATGAAGCATTGACGCCCGCTGTCGAGAGACGTTACGAAGGCGAGCATAGTAATCAGATATGCTAAATTAAGTTCCAAAACCGCTACCAAAAAGCAAACGAGACTTTGCAGGTGTCTGCGTCGGATGTCGAAAGGCTGGCCCATCTAGCAAATGCGGACGCACCCGTGGAATACACCGAGAGGGTAAAATCCAGAGCTTTATAAATGGCAAACGGGACATGGAAACGTAGCAAGCTACAATACCAAACCCCAAAGCCAACATTTTCTGAAACGATATCCCATGCACTGACTCAGAAAACAGCGTCACTTTTGAGTAAGCCCGCATACAAATCTCATCGCGTTGAAGTGGAAAGACCAGACTGGATAGACACAATTTTGGAAGCAGTAAAAGGAACGCAGCAGAAAACCTATGGTGCCGTCAAATGCTCTAAATGTGGAAAGCCAGGGTACATTGCACGTTATTGCAGTACCAACTCTAATGGTTCCAACAATTTGGGTGGCCGTAAACGCAGATCTAAAGGAAATTTGCAAATATCCAAACCCACTCAATCGTTAAACTAAAGCTAGTCAGCCGCAAGGGCCGACAGCTGGCTTGCAAAGATTCTTGGGTATGGTAATATACGTGTCGAAATTTATAAAAAATTTGGCAGATATCACCCAACCACTAAGACAATTATTGCAAAAAGATGTTGAGTGGGTGTGGGATACGCAACACAATGAAGCATTCAATAAATTAAAAAATCTGTTGAAGAATCCACCAGTACTAGGGTATTATGACACGAAAGCGCCAATTTTGCTGTCAGTAGATGCCAGTAGTTAGGCATGTGGCGGAGTACTAATACAAAAACAGAAGCCGATCGCTTATTGTGCGAAATCGTTCACGAAAACTGAATAGGGCTATAGCCAATTAGAAAAAGAAGCAAACGCCATTCTAGTTGCATGTAAAAAATTTCACATGTACATTTTGGGTTGCAAAGATTTAACGATAGAATCTGACCATAAGCCTCTTGAGACAATATTTAAAAAGCCAATTACAGATGCACCACCGAGATTGCAAAGAATCATGTATCACATCCTGTCTTATAATTCAAAAGTCACTTATAAAAAAGGTACGGAATTGTATGTAGCAGATTTACTGAGTAGAGACTGCGAAAACTTAGATAATGAAGATTTAAGTACAGAAAATTTACAAATATGTGCTATTGTACCATTCACGAAAACGCGAAAAGACGAACTTAAAGCACAGACCTCAAAAAGTAAAGAACTTAATGATTTAAAGTCAACCATATTAAAAGGATGGCCAGAGATCATCAATAAAGTGCCGGTAAATCTCAAAAATATTGGTACTACAGAGAGGCTCTCAGCGTTTACGAGGACATAATTTTTAATGATCACAGAGTATTGGTTCCAAACTCAATGGTGCCATTAGTAATGAAACATTGCCATCTTAGTCATAAAGGACTACAAGGGACGCTAAAACTGGCCCGTGACAATGTATTCTGACCAACAATGACCAAAGTATTAACTGAGTACATAAAAACTTGCAGTGCATGCAACAAAATACAAAAAGATAATCAGATGGAACAAATAAATTTACAAGCAGCACCGAAACGGCCATGGAGTATTGTCGCTTCGGACATATTCCACTTAAGAGGAAAGGATTACATCCTCATTGCAGATAGCTACTCAGGATACTTTGACTTTAAACAACTAAATAATATCACCAGCTTCAACGTCATAAAAGAACTTAAGACATGGTTTGCTACCTTCGGCATCCCGGAAGTACTATTATCAGATGGTGGTAAACAATTTGATTGCAGCGCTTTCAGGGCTTTTCAGAAAGAATGGAACTTTGAACATAGAATTTCGAGCCCTCATTTTCCACGTTCAAATGGTCTAGCCCAACTCTATGTACAAGAGGCAAAAAACCTGATGAAAAAGTGCCTCGAAGAGAATACGGACATACAGCTGGTGCTGCTACATCATCGGAATACTCCACGCATGGACCTAGGGTCTCCAGTTCAACAGTTAATGAACAGAAGAACCAGATCGCTATTACCTACCAATGAAAAGCTACTCAATCCAAAAATAATAAAAAACGTAAGCAAAAAACTAACAAAACTCAAGGAAGGTGAGAAAGAAACAGCAGATAGAAATAAAAAACAGAGTAGAGAATACACAACGCAAGAGAAAGTACTGCTTAGACAAAGCCATAATAACTGGGTTCCAGCTTATATAGTGAGACCAGAAGGACACCGCTCGTACAGAGTACAAACCGAGGATGGCGCCATATACAGAAGAAACACATGGCATCTTAAGCCAGTCACTTCATTCTTCGACGTTGATCCTAACTCGTCCACAGATCGTCGTACTGTTGAACCAAAAAACCAAAGTTCTTCGAGTCCAACACAGCCACCTACAGAAACCACAACACAACAGTATTCGCCAGATGACGTGCCTCGTGAAGCTGAACCTTCCAAGCCCGCTACACCACAGGATGCAGCTAGCCTCAATCATCCACCACGCACTCGCTCTGGACGTGTAATTAAAACACCCGCAAGGTACCGCTGAAAAGGAGGGATGTCAGGAACAAACCTATCATCGGTTCAGGAACACACATACAATGGATTCACAATACACATTCCTATATATACATATTTCTACGCAACCACTTTATTATTGTACACACTTGAATATACATATTATTAAAGATTGTTCTAGACACGAACTATAATAAAACGCGTGCCTTCTCAATCGTTCTATTTTATTTAACAAAAGTAATTTGTACCAAAGTTAAGGTACATTACAGTACCCATGGGAATGCCGATGCAATGTCACGAATACCATGTAACACTATTCGAAAGATGAGGCAAAGGAAGACATCATAGATGCCTGGCTTATACCTATAACGTGTTCGGATAAATGGGACATTGACCAACTAAGGAAGTGTCTGCTAGAAGATACAGATCTATCACATGTTATGCAAGGCTCGAACTAAACGAAATGCCAAATAGAGAGGAGATGTCAACAGAGAGCACTTTTGCGAACTCATATTTGGCCCAGTTGAACAGTTTACAATTGATATCCGGTTGCCTGCATCGAATATTGGAGAGTGAGGATCGTCAATGCAAGAAGAAACTGATAGATATTTCCAGGAAAATGATTCCTGATGTTCTCAGCGAGTTACACAAAGGTCCAAGTGGAGGTTATCTTGGAATCACGAAGACGTTCGAGAAAATTAAGCAGAGATTCTGTTGGGTTGGTTGCCGTAAGTCGGCCACTGAGTGGATTGCTAACTGCGAGGTTTGCAGCAGAGCGAAACGGCTCAAAACCCAAAGTCATGGCCAGATGGAGCAATATAACTCAGGTGCAACATTTGAAAGGATAGCTATGGATGTCGCAGGTCCATTTCCCACTAGTAACCGCGGTAACAAGTATGTAGTGGTGGTTATGAATTATTTCAGCAAATGGCCAGAGGTATACCTAATCCCTTGAATTGTATGAAACTTCGTACTTGTGTGAAACTGTTTACTACTTGTATGAAACTATTTAGTACTTGTATGAAGCTTCGTATTCTTCATAGATTTTTCGTCATGTGAGGTAGGCGAGACAGAAAACAATTTTAGGTAACGTATTGTAACGAATTTACTGAAATTCCGCTTATTCCAATCTTCTGCTAATCTTCGAATCGCTAAACTCTTGAGTAAATAACTCCAATATTAAATATTGCAAAAATGGCCTCTATTGCTCGCCAGATAGCGTCTTAAATCAAACTGATTTTCGTGCCTCTACTGTTGCTGCCTTTTATACTCTGTAATTTCTCGTTTGCATACTTCTAGGCCCTTCCATTTCTAGAATTTACTAGTTGGTTATCAGCTATAAAATTACTACGTTTATATGATTTTAATAATCGGGGATTGCCCATATTGCTTTTTTAAATGTATGAAAACATTTATTTGAAGCAATTTTTTAATTTTATAATTTATTTAATAATTTGGGAAAATTTTGACATCAGGACGGACAAGGCGACAGCTGTTTCGATTATACCTTGTAAATCTCTTCAAAGCCTTTTCTCCCGGGAGTGGGAGTCGAACTCGCACTCCTACGATAGTTGAAATGGTTATAAACGCATTCAGCTACGTCATGCCTGTTGTGAAGTTTTTTCCCAATTGCCTTCTTTTTGCAAAGATTAAAATATTTTTGTGTAAAAGATTAAAATATGCAAAAAGAAGGCAATTGGGAAAAACTTCACAACATGCATGACGTAGCTGAATGCGTTTATAACCATTTCAACTATCGTAGGAGTGCGAGTTCGACTCCCACTCCCGGGAGAAAAGGCTTTGAAGAGATTTACAAGGTATAATCGAAACAGCTGTCGCCTTGTCCGTCCTGATACTACGTTTATAGTTTTTCATATGCGCGTGTATATGTGAGCACAATTATAATTGCCTACTTTTGGAAGCATCTCAGATAAGATATTTGCATGTGTTTGTGCGTCTCTTTACCTCTGCGTGTACGTACATATGTGTAGACATAATGATTGATTTATTGATGTGCATACAATTCACTGCTTAGCATCGGCTTAGAGATGATAGTATCCCTTAGTGTTGCTAATACTCGTCACAGTATGAAAACTTTCGGTCACCCATACAAATAAGATTTAACTAGGCAAAATTAAGCGAAACGTATGAAAACTTTCGGTCAGTCATACAAAATTAGTTTTAACTAAGCAAAATTAAGCGAAACGTATGAAAACTGTCGGTCAGCCATACAAAATTAGTTTTAACTAAGCAAAATTAAGCGAAAGTAAGCAAATTTAAGCTATTAACTCAAATATTATAAATATGGGCAATTGCATTGTATGGCTTCTCTAACCATTTAAAATTTATAAATTTTATTTATAAACTACAATGGATATAAGTGATGCCAATGTTATTTGTAACATAGCAAATACGGGAGGATTCAAATATCACCCGTATGACGCGCTAGTTATATATAAAAATATTAGGGGAGTTCAGGATTTTGTGGAAATGGTCTAACATCATTGTATTTACAAACTGGTGTAGTATTTTTACACAAAATGTCAAAAAATTATAGGGCTATGCATTTGTTACGTCATGATAAATACGCAACATCAAAAATCTTAGTTTATGTTTTCAATTTTGAATAGCAAATTAACAACTGTGTTAAAATGAAAAAAAGTTGTTCACGATCCGTAGCTTTCATTTGCTATAGCAACGTTTCCAACACCAAATACACAAAATTCTGAACTGCCTTATTATTTAATACAATGCAATGGCTAGAAAAAATTGTGTACGACTTTAGTAACGGGCAAGGTGTTGTAAGTGGTAGAGCAGCTACCATACTGCGATTCACTGAAGCATAAATGAAATAAAGTAAAATAATAAATTTAATTTTATTATAATTGCATCATCTTTTTACAAAGCAGAAGATTTTGACTGACCTAATATTTAATCTTCTCCTAAAAGATGATGCGAACGCAATGAATTGGAATTGATTTTCCAATTTTCTTGTTGTCTTGTATCATCTTTAAAAATAATGAAGAGATGAAATAAAGCGAAATAATAAACTTAATTTTATTATATTTGCATCATCACTTTATAAAGAGTATAAGAGATGAAATAAAGCAAAATAATAAACTTAATTTTATTATATTTACATCATCACTTTATAAAGAGCATAAGAGATGAAATAAAGCAAAATAATACCCTTCATTTTATTATATTTGCATCATCTTTTTATCAAGCTTAAGAGAGAAATGAAATAAAGTAAAATAATTATCTTGATTTTGAGTGGCAAGATTCGATAGAGCAATTAATTCAGAAATTTTTCGGGACGAAAATTTGGTTGTATAACAACTCACAACGAGAAAAAGGTTTGTCCCCGAAATTTTAGTGTAACTTGGAAGGCCCATACAAAGTTGCAAACGCATCAACGATATAGTTTACCGCATACAAACCATTGGCAAAGCACGAAACAAAATGAAAGCGGTTAATTTGGAAAGGCTGGTAGCGTTTAGATCGGAAAAACTGATAACAACAACAAAAACAGCAAGCAGCCACACTTATGTACATGTGCACATCAAAGCAAGCTTATGTACAAAGTAACGAAGAATATTCCATACACATAAACAGCATGTTGAAGCAGAGTATGGGCGAGGGATCTATTCCATAAAAATTTATTTATCGAGCGATCTGTTGAGAGTTTGTTACATGGGTAGCTGTTTGCTTTAGTTAATATTAAGAATCTTTTTTGCGGCAGGTGGACCAGGGACGGACCTATATTTAAAAAGTGTAATTATAATGCGATTTGCTTGATATTTGGTACATGGGTAGCTTTTCGTTTATTCGCGAATTGTTAATTCGGGGTTGCTCTCTGCTTGTTTGTTTGAATGTACATGTGCTTTTCTGATACGAGTAACATTTTGCTTATTTCATAGAGCATCATTTAAAATCTCATATTCAGATATGTTTTTTATATTACAGAATTCTTTAAATATTAGGATTCTTTTAACAGTTATCATTAATTCTTAATTCAAAATACTTATCCAATTTCCTCACCTTTATCTCAAATACGAGTGGAAAGAAATATAAATCAGCAACTTTATAGTTATCAATTCCACTATTGATAAAAGTTTGACTTCTATGAAATGCATTTTGCGTGTTTTGAAATGAGTTATATACTGCAGTAGTTTTCGACAACGTCGATCTTTTTGTTGATACTTCATCCGGTAAAAATACCTTGCACGATACTGTTGGTATTATTTACAAAAATGCACCACAGGTAGAACATTTGCGAGAGGATGTTGAAGAAATTCATGGAGAAATATCGGACAATGATAATGAAGCCCAAAGTCCCTCTGAAGAAAATAGTGTTTAAAAAAAAACAACACAAAAGACGACGAAAGTTCGAAGCAATAACTGAGTTGAGTTCATATTGTAAAAAACTCAGGTTATCTGAAACTTTATTACCACCTTCGGATGAAAGACGGTTCATTACTCCTATATCATTACAGGCAATACAAAAATTGGATATACTGTGGATTTTATCGCATGCATTAAAATTCCAAACACCCCCATGTGGGTCGGGTTTAATAGTAAATTGATAGAAGAGGTAAATACTTCAAAACAAATAGTCTGTTATCTGACACCAATGAATGAATCACCAACGGCAAATGTTGGCCTCAAAACTCTCAAAGAAAGTCATAAAATCGCCAAAGAAGTACAGCAGTATGAAACTCAAGTAACTTATGACCTAGCTATCGCTAAAGTAGCGATGCAAATTCAATCAAGTGAGAAGCCGTTATTTGATAATTTGTTCATACTCTTAGGATCGTTTCATATTATGCTTGCATATTTTAAAGCAATCGGTAAATTTATCGCAGAATGTGGACTCATGAATGTTGCTGTTGAATGTGAAATAATAGCAAACGGATCAGTTCATTCATTTACTTCTGGTAAAAACTCAATAGGTGTAAACGATTACACGCTTTAATGGCTGTTGGCTTAGAAATTTTACATTTAAAATTTTTTTTGGAAAATGAAAAAATGACTATTCCTGAAAATTTATACCAGAACGTATGGATTTTAATAATCGAAAATTGACTTACACCACTTTATTAGAAAATAATGATGCCTCAGAATTAATATCAGCATGTTAAACATAATGAAGCCTGTTTAAATGGAGCATACGGCAAAACTGCACAGTTCTATATGATATATATTGTAACGAATTTAGGGACACTCCGCTTATTTTAAAACCTTCTACTAACGTTCGTATCGCTAAAGTGTTGAATAATATAATAATAAATGTAAGGCACGATAACCTCCGAAGAGATCTAAGTCCGAGCTTCTCTTCCCATTTGCGTCGGTCTCCTCTTGGTTTTCCCTACAAATTGGCCGGACAGGACCTGCATGTTTTATGCCGACTCTGAACGGCATCTGCAAGGCAGATGAGTTTTCACTGAGAGCTTTTCATGGCAGAAATACACTCGGAGAGCTTGCCAAACACTGCCGAACTGTTGAATAAACAACTCTACCATTCAATAATGCAAAATGGCCTTTATTAAAGTACTTAAAAATAGCACTGGTACTTCACAACAATAGCTTGCTTAAATCAAACTGATTCCATGATTGCTCAGCTTGCGCTCTTTTATACTCTTCGGTTTCCTCGTTTCGCATACTTCTAGGCGTTTTCTTCTTCTAGAATTTACTAGCTCGCTGAGATGCATACTTTTGTGAGTATCCCAGAAATATGCATGTGTATGTGTGAGAACTACTTTGCTGAGGATGCATACTTTTGTGAGTACCTCTCCGCTACTGTATGTACATATGTGTAGACATAATGATTGATTTGTTTATGTATATACAAGTGACTACTTAGTATCGGCTTAGAGATGATAGTATCGCTTAGTGTTGCTAATATTCGTCACACTGCCCTCCACCTAAGTCTGATCGTCCCGATCAGATAAATTTCCCAATCTAAACGCCGCCAGCCTTTCCAGATGAACCACTTTCATTTTGGTTCGTGGTTTACCAATGGTTTGTATGCGGCAAACTACATCGTTGATCCGTTTTACAACTTTGTATGGGCCTTCCCACTTACACTGCAATTTCGGGACAAACCAATTTCCGTTGTGGGTTGTATAACAGCACCAAATCTCCTTCCTGAAAACCTTCGGAATTAATTGCTTTATCGTATCTGGCTTTCATCTTGTGCCTCATAATCTTTGTTCTTTGCCTTATCACATCGTGCATTTCTCTCAAAACACCAGTGGATTTCTGGACATTTTGGACATTTCTGTACGCATCGGCATCTATCCCAAACTTCAAATCAGCTGGCATTGGAAGGTCATTGCCAATAGTTACTTTTGCAGAGGTTTGACCCGTTGTCTCATGCACCGCTGATCGGTAAGCCATCAAGAATAATGGTATGCGGGTATCCCACACTTTATGGAACTTGTCCACTACTTTCCTTAAGTGCTCGTCCAATGTTCTATTGAATCGTTCCACCATACCATCGGACTGAGGATGCAATTAAGTTGTCCGTGTTTTTTGAATGCCCAATGATTTACACATTTCCTGGAATCAGCTGATTCGAAATTCTTGCTTTGGTCAGAATGTAACTCTATTGGTACACCATACTTTGCAACCCAATTTCTTATAAACACTTCTGCTATTGTTTCCGCTTCTTGATTTGGGATTGGGTATTCCTATGGCCATTTGCTGAAATCATCTATACCACCAGTACATATTTGTTTCCGCAGTTGCTAGTAGGAAATGGACCTGCGACATCCATAGCGATCCTTTCAAATGGCGCACCTGAGTTATATGGCTTCATCTGGCCATGACTTCAGGTTTTGGGCCTTCGCTTTGCTGCAAACCTCGTAGTTCGCAATCCACTCAGTGACCGACTGACGACATCCAACCCAATAGACTCTCTGTTTAATCTTCTCGAGCGTCTTCGTGATTCCAAGATGACCTCCGCTTAGACCATTATGCAGCTCACTGAGCACTTCAGGAATCCTCTTTCTGGGAACAACTATCAGTTTCTTCTTGCATCGACCATCCTCCCTCTCCCATACTCGATGCAAGCAACCGGATATCAATTCTAAACTGTTCAACTGTGCCCAATATGACATCGCAATGGACTCTCTGCTAACATCTCCTCTCTATTGTTCTTTCGTTTCGTTCGAGCCCTTGCATAACATGTGACATATCATTATCTTCTAGCTGACACTTCCTTAGTTGTTCCTTGTCCATTCATCCGTATTTGAATAGTGCTTGCATTCCAGACTATATCGTCTTCGTGACATTGCATCGGCATTCCCATGGGTAACTACCTTTCCGATGCTCAATGGAAAATTCATAGCTTTGTAGCCGCTCGATCCACCGTGCCAATTGTCCTTCCGGATTACGGAACTGCAGAACCCATTTCAACGCTGCCTGATCTGTCCTGACGCGGAATAGCTGGCCGTAGAGGTATTTGGGAAAATGTTTAATGCACTCTACCAATGCCAAACAGCTCTCTCCGTGTAAACGAAGTAGTTACTCTCTGGTTTTCCAGTTGAACGGCTGTAATATGCAACTACCTTCTCCTGTCCATCAACCAGTTGTGGCAAAACGCCTCCAATAGCATATCCGCACGCTTCTGTATCTAGAATAAACATTGATCCTGGAATCGGATATGCCAACATTGGGGCAGTACAGAAACGCTCCTTCAATGTTTGGAAAGCTACTTCTTGCTCCTTCTTCCATTCAAAAGCTTTATTTTTTCTTGTTAGCTCGTGGAGGCTATGGGCTACGCTGGCAAAATTTGGTGCAAATCGCCGGTAATATGTTCACAGCCCAAGGAAACTTTTTAATTCATGCGGATTCTGTGGTCTTGGCCAATCCTTCACTGCTTCTATCTTTTCATTCGCGTGCAGATGCACTCCGTCGTTACTATATGACCCGAGTAACTAACTTGCTTCTTGAACAGAGAACACTTTTTGGTACTAAGGTTCAGACCAGTATTTTTTGGAAAACCTTCTCCAAGTTCTTCAAATGTTCTTGGAAGTTCTTTCCCAATACAATGATGTCGCCTAGGTACACTAAGCATGTTTTCCAATGTAGTCCTTTCAGTAACTGATCCATGAGTCTCTCAAAAGTAGTTGGTACATTACAAAGTCAAAAAGGCATTACTGTAAATTGCCAAAGACCATCTCCGACGCTGAAGGCTGTTTTCTCTTTGTCTTCCTCCTCCATCTCAACTTGCCAGTAGCCACTTTTCAAGTCCAGTGTGGAAAACCATTTCGTACCAGAGAGTGAGTCCAGAGTGTCGTCAATTCTTGGCAATGGGTAGCTATCCTTTTTCTTGACGTCGTTCAACTTGCGGTAGTCTACGCAAAACCTCATTTTCCCATCCTTGTTCTTCAGAAGTACCACCGGTGAGCTCCATGCACTGGCTAATGGTTCGATGACGCCGCTGTCGCTCATTTCTTGTACGATTTGACTCACAACTTTCCGCTTCGCTAGTGGAACCCTACGAGGAGCTTGAAGTATCGGCCTCGCGTCTCCACTGTCAATTTGATGTTTCATAACAATGGTGCGGCCTGGTTTGGAACCATCCTGGTCAAATATGTTCGCGTACTTTAGGAGCAGTTGTTGTGCCTTACTCTTATAGGCTTCTTGTAGTCCCGCCGACCATGCCGTGATGTCAATTGAAAGAATAGTATTACTAGATGGAACCTAATCCTGGAGCTGTTCGCAGTTAATAGCTAATTCAGCCTCTTGGCATCTTCCCAAAATAGCTCCTTTGGTCAGTTTGAGTGGTGACTTGAACTCACTGGGTACTCTTACCGAAATACGTCCGTCTTGTTTTGTCATAGCCAGGGTTTTTCCTACAAGTATGTTCGGTGCTGATTTGTTTGCTGCTTCGAAAACCCACAATTTGTTTGTCCCACATCTCCATAATCCTTTGCCCAGATGACTGCTTCTGATTTTGGTGGTATTTGCTGACTCTCTTCCACCAGCACTCGTTTACTGCTGTAGCCTCTCTCGTAGGCGGAATTAAGTGGTGCGTCCATTTCTTATATCGCATCGTCTTGCTTTGCATGTGGATCTTGATACCCTGGTCGATTAAGAAGTCCACTCCAATTATGATTTCATCAACAATCTCTGCCACTATAAAATTTTGTACTACCGTGTCGTTCCCAATTGCGACTTCGCATGCTACTTCTCCTAGAGCCGTGGCGTCTTCCCTAGTAGCTTTACGCAATCTTGCTCCATGCAATGGTTTTTATCTTCTTTTTGACTAAATCCGCTCGAATGATGCAATGAGATCCACCCCGTATCTACAGTCAGTAAACGTTCCTTTCCATCCACATGTCCTCCGACAGTAAAATTGTTCGACCTTCTTCCAATCTGCGAGATAGAGAATATAGGGCATTCAATTGCGGGAGCCAGCTGTCGCCTCTTTGCGGCTGACTCACTTTAGTTTAACGATTGAGTGGTCTTGGAGATTTGCACATCTCCATCTGCTCTGCGTTTACAACCACCCAAATTGTTGGAACTGTTAGAGTTGGTGTTGCAATGACGCGCAATGTACCCTGGCTTTCCACACTTGAAGCATTTGACTGCATCATTATCCTTCTGCTGCGTACCCTTCAATGCTTCCAAAATTGTTTCTACCCACTCTGGTCTTTCTACTTCCACACGATGAGCCTGTATGCTGGTTTACTCAATAGGGAGACAGTTTCCTAAGTCAATGCATGTGACACCGTTTCTGCGAATGTGGGTTTTGGGTTTGCATATATCGCTTCAACATCTCGTATTCCATTGATAAAGCACTGAATTTTTACCCTTTCGGTGTATTCCACGGGTGCGTCCGCATTTGCCAAATGAGCCAACCTTTCAACATCCGAAAGTATCATTAGCTTTTTGGTAACGGTTTTGCAATTATATTTGGTGTATTTGATTCCCGTGTTCTCTTCCGTATCGCCTTTCTAGAGCGCCCATCAATGTTTCGTAATTGTTTCGTTCTCCCTCTGGAATGATCTGTAAGATTTCCGCTGCAGGTCCTTTCAATGCGACGAACAGCGCAGCAACCTTATCTTCAGTATTCCAGTTGTTAACTGCTGGCGTCTTCTCAAATTGAAGCTTAAATACCTGGAAATGAACAGACCCTCAAAAGATGGAGTTTTTACCTTCGTATTGCTTGCTGAAACATCGGGGCAATTTAATTGCAACTGATGTATATTAGAACGATTTTCCTTCATCCCTTGTCAAATTTGGTTTTGAGACAAACCGGTTTCGGCGTTGTGCCATTATCAGTATCGATTTTCGTTCAGATTTGTTGTTGTCGTTTGTCCTGTATTTATAGTTCGTAGGTACATGAGCAGGTATTGTCAAAATTGATGCTTGTGTATATTTAGTTATGCGAATGTACTGTGTGTTCGTTCAGAACAGTAGGTGGTTTACTAATCGATTTGTGTGGCTGACTGGGGTAGGTAAAAATCCGTAATTTTAGTTGTTTGACCTTCTTTTTGGGTTTTTTGTTTTAGTGTGTTAATTGTTTTGTGTTTATTTGTTGTTGTGCGTTTGTCTGTTGTACCTGTGTGATTACTTTGTTTCTTGTAAACAAGTTTTAAAGGCTCAAATATTGTGTCAGAAATTGTGTTTATCTGTTCGTTTATTATTCTACCGTCGAATGTTTTCTGTTTGTAGATTTCCATGTTTTCGAGTACGTTGAGACGTCCGCCTTTTGCTTGTATGTGAAGAACCCTAACTGTTTTATTGAAGTTTACTGGGGAACATTCATTCTCGACCATGTGATTCGCGAAGTTATACTCGGGTATAATGTTTGGATTCCGTATTTTTTTGTTGTAATCTCTAATATGTTCTCTGAACCTCATTCTTATTTGCCGTCCTGTTTGTCCAATATAACTATGCTGGCATCCGCAGGTAAGCTTGTATACGCCGTGGTTGCTAAACGGATCCTCTAAGTTAGTGTTAGTTCTTAGTTTTCGCCCTAGATTGTTCGATGTTTTGAATGCTGTGTTAATGTTGTATTTTTTAAAGAAGTTTGCCAATTTATATGTACCTTTTCCAGTATATGTCATGGTCGTCCAGCTATTATTTTCCCTTTCATTATTTCTTTTTGGTTCTCCATTTGTCCTTCTGAGCTTATATACTAGTGTTTTTTATATCCATTGTTTGCAGCGATATTATATGTGACCTTAAGTTCTCTCTTATATGCCTCTTTTGTAAGAGGTGTTCTTTCAAGTCTATGTACCAAGTGGCTTAATCAGGCGCGGTTCCAGCAGCACTTCTAGGGGGGGGGAATTTTTTTTTAAATATATATAGTGATAACGTATAATGGTAGACCAAGCAAGAAAAATTAGAAATTAGTAAAAAACCGTTTTGTGATAAGAAACTACTATGTAGATTAATATTTCATTAAAGTCAATATTTACTCTGTACATGATACAATTGTTGAAAAAAATTAAATTATAAAACAAGACGATGTGGTCCTATTTTCGCAAATCTGTCAATGAAATTCTCAGGTGTTACTACAATGTCGAAATGCGTATGTAGTAGAGCCAAACCGATCAATCTTTCTTGTAGCATAGTAGTTCTGGGCCATGTTTTCAAACGGCGAAGGGTGGAAAAACAGCGTTCAGAGCTCGCGTTTGTCACAGGAAATGTGCAGAATATGCGAAGAAAAACGTGAATTATTGGGATATATATCGACATCGCATTGCTTTAACGTTTCCCATGCAGAGGTCGGCAACTTATTTGTTTTCAAATGTTGCTGGAGCTGCCAATGAATTTGCCACTGATTCAACTCGCCCTTTAGCCTTAAACGTTGAGCGACGTTGTCATAATTCAGAAGACCGTTGAATCTTGTAATCAAGCAGCTGATCAGATTTTCAATTTCATTTTCCTTAAGAGTACACACTTTCTCAGGAAGCAGCGAACATAACTGGAATCCATCCAAAACTTCTTTTGAAAAACGAGTTTTCAGATCTTCACTGATACTGTCCAACAGAGGGAATATACACGGAGACCCTGTAGTAATCTTCACAAGTTGGCATGCTGTAATTGTTGCGTCCTGTTTGTCTGCTAGATGTTTTTGGTTTTCCCTCGTTGACATCTAGTTCTTCCGCCAATTTTTTTGCATCTGAATAAATAATCTTGAAATGTTTGATCTGCTGTCTTTCTACGATTTTGAAACGACACGAGCAGCATATCAATCATCGTCGATGCTTTAGCCAAATCGATATCCTCCTTTTGGAGTATGACGCTGAGTGAATGAGTGAGCGACAATACATCACACAGACAAAAGAGCCCGACAATGAATTCAAATTTGCACACAGCTGCAATAAGAACCGTTGCTTTACCAGCTGTTTCTCTGTTCCTCCACTCACTTATTTTTGTCAAAGCATCCACAATCAGTGGCATTTTCGCAGCAAACTGAATCACTGCATCATGACGTTGCACCCATCGTGTTTAACATAATTGAACAATTTGTTCCCCAAGTAAATTATATAACGCTGTGGCACGCTTAGAATACGACTTTTTAAAGAACTTGTCGACCTCTCGTATGGTACTGCAAACTATCTCGATTACTCGTACTTTTACAGATTTGGATATGCTGCTGTTGAGTTTATGAGAGAAACAGGGACTTACTACAGCATTTTCTGCTTCTTTTCGGATTTCGTTGACGGCTCCGCAATCTGAGACCATGAGGGCACACGCATCGGTTCCTAATGATGCACACAATTTAATGTTAAGTCCCATTTTCTTCATTTCCTTCAAAACCATTTGCCCGAGACCGACTCCCGTTAAAGATAATTCTCTGTCAGTTTGGTTGTCTTCTTTAGCAGTCGTAGGCGACGAATTTTCATCTTCCACTTCAGAGTCATAAGCATCTGCAGTAGTATTCTTGGATAGCTCATCAAAAGCATCCAAAAACGTGCAGAAGTCCTCTCTAATGCTGGGTCTCAGAAAAATCAACATATCGAAGTACTATACTAACCTGTAACCAACCAAAACCAAAAAATTATATTAATAAGTATTAAGTATTTTTTAAAATTCAAAAAAAAATTAAACTGGACATCGGAATGTCAAAAATTGAGCTGAAAACAAATCATGCTACTATTCAAATTATCACGGAAAATGCAGTGTGAAATTGGTATGGATATTTCTTCCTAATACTCTATATGAAACGAATTAATGACAAAGTAAATTTAAAAGGCGTTTTGAATAAACCGCAATGTATGCAAAACGATTACTCGTTTAAAAAATATATTCCGGCAAATTATTTTTCAAAATTACGACACAGGTTTTCTCTAATTATAACGTAAAAATATGTATTACCTGAGCTTTTCCTGAAAGATCTGGAGATTCATCAAAAACAAGCGAGTAGTATTCAGCTCGAGTCACTCTCATCAAAATTGTCTGTAATATTTCAGCCCTGCAGCACTCAATTAGCTGATTTTGTGTGTCTTTACTTATATATGTTGCTCTCGAAGACGTGTTATTGAGATGAGATTCCAGAAGTTTGTCACCTGAATCAACCATCAACCTGAGCACTCCCCTAAAGTTTCCCTCATTCTGCTTACAAGTTTGATCCAATAGCAACGGCCCATAATCTCTGTGACCACGGAGTGCAATGTTCTGCCTTCCTAAAAAAATAATAGCCTTCGTAATTCGTACAAGTTTTTCTCTATTCTCTTGTTTCACTCTAAGATAATTATTGTCGAGAAGACTTATTACTTCATTTTGAGGGTTATGATGGTTTCTCAAGAAGTCCTTTCCCGCAGCCATTGCATTTTTGTGGTAAATATTTTGTGCGTGTACTTCTAAATCGTTCTGGTTCCAACTAACGTTCTTGAAATATGTTAATGGCTTAGCTACGAGAGCTCCAAAGAATTTTTGCCACCATATCAGGGGCGTGCACCATGGGCAATATTTACAGAAGAGGCCCTTTGTTCACATTGGATAGTACAAGCCATTCTTTGTAAGCATTTAAATGTTTATGGGTTATATAATTTTTAATCTCTTTACCAGAAACCATTCTCGTTGAAAATGGAAAAGTATAATTTTCTGGAGGAACCCAAGGATTTTCAAGCAAAGATTTCCTTTGTGCAATCGTCGATTACTATGTGCTATATAATCACCTACGTCGTTCGTAACTTTTACTGGATCATAAAGAATTTGCTGAAGTTGTGCAGCTTTTGAGGTAGATGGTATGCTAGCGTGCGAATTCTCCATTTCACATCTAGAATTGTCTGCTTCAGTGACAGAACTTGCGGGTTTCTCATGAGACATCAATTCGGGTTGAGCATTTGAGTTATCGCATCTTTCTTACTCTTTTTTGCAGTTGGAAAAGTACGACAAAATGGACTTCTGGCGGTCTGTCTGTAAAGCATGTATGTACTTAAATAAGAATTTCATTCGGTATTCCACAGCTTATCAAGAAGAGTTATAAATTGTTGCAGCCAAAGCGTGGGCAAAGCACTAACAATATTTTTACTCCTCTTCAAAAATTAAACCCCTTATTCATAAAAAAAAATAAATAGGTTTTATAAGCTCTTACGATTGGAAATTTTAATGGGAATGTCATTTGGAAATGGAATTTCAAACTATAACTTGTAAGTTCATGTTTTTTTGCAGCTGCTTTGCCCAACTAATCTCTGGCATAAGTTTAAACTATTCTAGTTTTTATTAAGAAAAAAAAATATTCTTCTCAAAATTACGAAGCACTTTACGTTGAAACTGCGCTTTTGCACTAAATACTTTTCATTTTCTCTAGGGAAATTGTTAAACTTCCTCAGTAACATAAATGGGAAGTATCAATAAATTACGTATTATTTTAATCAATTGCCAGAAGTCACACAATTAGATATCGGCGAATATTCGAAAAAATTTAGTTTATACGAAAAACTACTTACCATTACAGTGTCTTTTGTTTACAGAATTATTCCTAATAATTAATTTTCACAGTACAAAACCAATAACGCAACTAAAATCGCAACACAATGACTATCTACGGCCCGCAATTACACTTTGACTTGGTTTAGCTTTTACCCTAGTACCGCCCCCGACACCAGGAACCACGCATGGCCTTAATGCTGCATTTTATGCTGTTGGGCGTGAATTGAGGTTTATTTATTATTGTGTCGGTAGCCGTTGGCTTTCTATATATATCATAGTCAAATATTTTGGCTTCTTTATCAATATTTATCGTGAGGTCTAGATAGTTGATTCTTCCGTCTTTTTCGGTTTCCATTGTAAATTTTATATTTCCGTGCTGCTTGTTGAGGTACTCCAGTACAAGTTCTTCGTTATTAGTAATTAAAACGCATATTATGTCATCCACGCATTTAGCATAAAATGACACGCCTAATTTGGACTTCAGCTCCTGTATGTACTTTTCTTCCAGGTTTTGCATGAACATTTCCATAAGAAATGCTGATGTGGGGCTTCCCATTCAAAGACCGTTTGTTTGTCTATATATTTTATTGTTGAATTTGTTTATTGAACCAAATGCTCGCCTTTGCCTTATATATTTGCAATAGGCGTCGCATGTAAATTGTTAGTAGTCCGCTCGCGTTCAAGTTAAAAGCCTGACAAGCAATGCCTGGAATTGAATGTTACTCCAAAATTCGCTAAAATAACAATAAAGGCAAATACCAAATCTAGCAGGAAAACAGTTAGAAAAGCGGAAAAGGATTTTTTTAAAATATGAGTTGGAAAGCTTATACTCAAAGAAGGATGAGATAAATGCCGAGTTATAATCTATCCATTTAAGATTGGCAGAACAATTACCTACGACTGCATTAATGGAATGTTTCGACCGCATTAAGACAGAGGTGGATCAGGAACTACAACAAAAATACAGGTGGCTGAACCGAAAATTGGACAAGCTGGCAGGACGACGGGAGAGTAACCAAAACCAAAAAACTCACCAGTTTCATGACAAGTTCGTTAACCTCACAACAGTTGTCATTACCAAAGATGAGGCACAACTTCTCGAAAAGGGCCTGAAGCACAATATCATGGACCGTAAGAAAAACGGAGCAAGCGATTGTAGATGCGGAGATCGCAATATCATTGATACCACAGGAAGAACTTTACAAAAACAAATCTTCATGCACACCAAATTAATATAGAGACAAAATATCTCAATTGTGTTGTTAGTGTAGAAATGAGAAAAACTGAATTAAGCATGAAAACAAATACCAACAGGATAGCCTAGTGGTTAAAGGCACTGCAGTTTCACCATGTGATTCACGGTTCGAATCCCGGTGTAACCTTTGATAACATTACAAATTGCTTGATGATGATTACGTTGGCGGTTTTCGAAATGGTTCCATCGCAATATGCCAGTAAATGTTTCTTTCTTTTCAGTTTCTCTTAGAAAACATAATAATTGAAATTCAATTATTATAAGCCGGTGTTAAGCTCATGAAAAACAATATTGTCACAACGAAAGCGGACAAAGGAAACACCACCGTGCTAATCGACAAAGAGCAATATATATCCAAAACCGAAGATCTCATAGAGGAAATGAAATGTCGTAGGATGAGAGAGGATCCCACAGATGAGTACCAAAAACAAATCAAATTTGCTATAAAAAATGCAACAAATATAGTAGATTTTAACATGGCACATAGATTGGTCCAAATGAACCCTTCGGCTCCTCCACAGATTGCGCTAACAAAAATTCTCAAGCCGGACACGCCAATGAGGCACATCATTAATTTTAAATCGGCACCATGTTTACAAACTGTCCAAAATATTTAAGAACGATAGTGAAAGATACTCTGGAGCTAAGGAACGAATATGCAATAGTTAACACAACAGAACTAGTAGAGAGACTTGAGACCGTAGTGCTAGCAAGGAACAGCAAATTGGTATCTTTTGACATAAAAGAGTTATACCCATCTATACCACTATCGGACTCTTTAGACATAGTTAGCTCAACAATAGTTCCTAATACAAAAAACAAAGTGAAAATTATGCAAATCACAAATACGCTAGAACCACTTTACATCAAAACTATTTTCAATTCAACAATAAAATATATAGACAAACAAACGGTCTTGGAATGGGAAGCCCCACATCAGCAATTCTTATGGAAGTGTGCATGCAAAATCTGGAAGAAAAGTACATACATGAGCTGAAGTCCAAATTAGGCGTGTCATTTTATGCTAGATACGTGGATGACATAATATGCGTTTTAACTACTAATACGAAGAGCTTGTACTGGAGTACCTCAACAAGCAGCACGCAAATATAAAATTTACAATGGAAACCGAAAAGACGGAGGACTCAACTATCTAGACTCGCGATAAATATTGATAAAGAAGCCAAAGATTTAACTATGACATATTAGAAAGCCAACGGCCACCGACACAATAATACACATACCTCAAATCACCCCCACAGCATAAAACTGCAGCATTAAGGCACTTGGTACATAGACTTGAAAGTACACCTCTTACCCAGAGGCATATAAGGGAGAACTTGAGGTCACATATAATATCGCTGCAAACAATGGATATAAAAAAGCACTAGTATATAAGCTCAGAAGGACAACTGGAGAACCAAAAGAAATAATGAAAAGGAAAATAGTAGCTGGACGACCATGACATATACTGGAAAAGGTACATATAAATTGGCAAACTTCTTTAAAAAATACAACATTAACACAGCATTCAAACATCGAACAATCTAGGGCGAAAACTAAGAACTAACACTAACTCAGAGGATCCGTTTAGCAACCACGGCGTATACAAGCTTACCTGCGGATGCCAGCATAGTTTACATTGACAAACAGGACGGCGAATAAGAACGAGGTTCAGAGAACATATTAGAGATTACAACAAAAAAATACGGAATCCAAACATAATACCCCAGTCTAACTTCGCGAATCACATGGTCGATAATGAATGTTCCGCAGCAAACATCAATAACACAGTTAGGGTCTTCACATACAAGCAAAGGCGACGTCTGACGTACTCGAAAACATGGAAATCTACAAACAGAAAACATTCGACGGTAGAATAATAAACGAACAGGTAAACACAATTTCTGACACAATATTCGAGCCTTTAAAACTTGTTTACAAGAACACAAGTAATCACACAGGTACAACAGACAAACACAACAACAAATAAACAAAAACAATTAACACACCAAACAACAACCCACAAACGAAAATCGACACTGATGATGGCACAACGCCGAACCGTTTGTCTCAAAACAAATTTGACAAGCGATGACGGAAATCGTTCCAATATACATCATTTAGCTACCCTGTCGGAAAATCAACAAAACAAGAATAAGTCAATTGCAACTCCTGTATACGACCTCTCAAGCATCTACCCGGCTTCGATTTTTTCCTCAAACTGCGTAATTTTCTCGTCCATACGCGCTTCGAGTTTTGATGATATACGCACCTCCTGCGCTTCGACTTGTACTCTTATGCGTTTCTCTTCTTCTTTCCGTTGTGTTCCCCATTTTTGATGTAATCTGTGTCGACAGTTCT
>JARSSU010048041.1:0-42423 GCA_029619165.1 Eurosta solidaginis | reverse complement strand
TTGTTTCTAGAAATCAGACATCACGATGAATTTTTAACGGGTCGTAAATTGCGCGGCGGCATAACCATCAGACACCGACTGCATATAGCACTGAGCGATTGCAAGCTTGTTTACCAGTTTGGGCGAAGCAGGAACGTGCTTGCCAAATAGGGCAACTCTGTACAGTAGATTCAGATTTCAAGTGCTTAGCAGATATACAATACCGTATCTCATGACGCTCACCGATTTCATTTACAGCACGTACGTTGCGTCATAGGAAGACCACATACCAATTGACGTAAATAGTTTATTTCGTAAAGAAGTGTGATTTATATCCTCAATCCTATTAATTGGTAACATAAAAGCAAGCTTAATTTTGTTTAAACATTTTTACACACAAAACATACTAAAAGAGCAAAGACTGCGCCGTGCAACATATTCGTCGCGTCCGATGCACTTTTCCCGTTAGTGCATTCAACACATCTTGAGTGTGAACAACGTGATGTGGCGCAGCCGATCAGAAACGGAGCATATTGGCAAGGTATGACGCATGCTGACAACTTATACGTCCGCCTATCTGCCGTTTTAGTATTGCATATGCACAGCCAATTCAATGCTGTCAGTTTCTTTCTTGCTCGCCTCGCTAACGTATTGGTATCTGCGTAGGCCATAAGTGTCTCAAACACATTTTTTCGCATTACCATATCCAGCCATAATTTTTTGTGCAAATGCATATTTTATTTATTTTTATTCTTTTTGACAGATCTGCAACTTGTGTTTTGACAACACCTGCGATAAGAAAATGTAAACGCGGATTCCGCCTACTCTGCATTCTTCATTTTTAACTTTTAAACACACAAACATATATATATTAGATGGTACATTTTCGAAAGCCAATATCTATGTTTTGTGAAGCGGATATTTCGAAAAACCGGGAAATGTAGTATGTCTGTGTGATAATCTCTTAAAAAATTTGATTTGGTCCAATATTGAATCCAGTGATACATGCAGTGGTAGTCGAAATGATGTTTTCAATCCAATTTTATTCGGTCACAGTATGTGTTTTTTCGTGAGTGAAGATGATAATCAGATGAAATTCCTTTAATGATGTTCCTCTTTCAATACTGAAATGTTTCACTCTCTACGATTCCATCCCGCACCCTAATACTCATACACACACCCTAATACTCTATAGACACTATGCACCTTAATAAAATTCTCGATATAAGTATACTCACAACTCACAATACAACTACATGGGGACAATAAAATTTCTCTGACACCACTTCATCTGACACTACATGGATGACAGCTCGCGACGTTTATCTGCTCCTAATTAGATTTGCCTGTAAGAAACGTGTAGTTTGTATAGATAAGCTTTTAATCGTGCACTCATCACATTTTGTGTTCACCAATTAAGTCAGGTATGTGATGCAATAGAAATAGATAGCGGTTTTTCTTTAAGCACTCAATGTGTACTTTTTATGTTCCCTATACAAAGCGGTTTAAAACATTTTAAATGAAATCATACAACGAACAAGAATTGTACTTCGATTATGATTTCTCTACGGAAATTAAAAAAAATATATATATGTAGTTCCAAGTAATTTTGCAAACCAATCCACTGTTTGATTCGCAGGAAGATTGAGGGTCATTATTAATAGTAATAATAAAGCTCTTCGATTTCATTTGAGAACGGAGAAAGGGCCGTTTGTAGCTTCACTGTTGTATTCATTAGCTTTAACGCAGATATGACGATGTATAGCGAATAAATACATACAGGAGTTCCTCATAGTATATGGGCTTGGATTGGTGCAGTGAAATAACTCCGCAAATCAAGAACTCCCAACAAAAAAATGAAATAACTCCCAAATATTTCCATACAAGTTGGGACGTATTTACATTATGAAATAGCTCTCAATTCATGGGGACTTATTTCATATTTTTGCTGGTAATTATTTCATAATGAAATAACTCGCCAAATGAAATAATCCCCAATAAAATTTCTTGGGAGTATTTCATAATTTTTTGAGATTAGGGAGTTATTTCATTTTTATTGGGACTTACTTCATTGTTTGTTATTTAATTTTTGTTGGGAGTGTTAATTTGATTTTCTTAAAAATATATTTTATCAAACTTTGACGTTCCTCTCTAACAGTCTTTCTATGGGTCGGCTATACATTAAGACCACTTGGTTTTATTCGTAAAGCCAAGGGGTTTGAACTTTGAAATTTTGCACATAGTTCTCAGTTCAAGGAGTCCCACAGAGAGAATCAGTAAGTATTTTTAATTGTTACTAACAATTTACTAGTAATTAGTAGTTCAAGTTACCATGCTATAAGCATATCGTTACTGTTCTGTATGTACATACGAACACTGCACGAGATTTTATACATAAGTACACTTATATAATGTTTATAAAACCACAACTCAACTATTTTTTCTGTCATTGTTTAATTTGCGTATTATTGTAAACATTTAATGATTTATTTGTATTACTTTCCGCGAACACCAGCATATCCCGCCATCTCTATCTAATTGCACAGTGCGATGCTTGGTGGTACCTAGATGCTTGTAAATTATATGTTCCAACACGATGAAACAATTATTTGTAAATAGACTACCAACGAGGAAATGGACCTTTTTCATTCAACTCTACTTAGATTATTTACAAAAATAGAAAATTGGAATAAACAAAGGCGCGAACTGCACAGTAATTCTGCGGCGAACACCTTTCTGCATAAGCGACTACTCGGCCGCGCTTATGCAAAAATACCCTGGGCTACGCCATGCAAAGTCCAGGGTTGTGTGGTATAACCGTGGCTACCGCACGGTGATGTCCTGTACTGTCTGTAGTACACCCTTCTGCGTGTAGACACAAGCTTGTCTGCGTAGACGGACATCACCTGTGGCGGCAGCCGGCCGGTTTATATCACACACCCGGCTTGGCATGGTGCGTAGCTCTCAGGGTTATTTTTATGAAGCGCGCCGAAGGCCGCCTGTGCAGAAAGTGTTCCTACGCAGATCTTCGTCCTTTTATTTCCTCTACTTTTAATAATAATGATGTTAATTCATAAAAAAAATGCGATAAAATAAACTTAGTTTACTTCGACGACACTATTCAAGCGTTTTCATATGTAGTTGTAACTTTTAACAGTATGTACATACAGTTGTGTCTGATTTATGTTTTCAACTCTCACATTGTTAATTGATTATATAGTACGATATAGAAAAAGACACGATGTCACACCATTGAGACCAATGGACTCCATAAAATACTGACCGATTTGTGAATTTGTTTTGACTCCCCGTGTGTAAGTTTGATCTAACTTGAAATCTGGATAAGGTGACTGGTGACTAGAGTCTCGATATATAAGGCAGCGTGGACCCGGGTATCGCCTAGAGTGTGTTTTATGAGAAGAGTGGTATACCAAATGACAGCTGTATTGACTAGCGTGCTTTAGTAGAGGAATTGTATACCACCTGAGTGACCTAGGTCTCGAGATATAGGACCCACGTGACCCGGGTCAAATCCCCTATAGAGTGTGCGTTTATAGAATATGGATATCAGAAATGAAAGCTGTTGATGAGTGCTTTAGTAGAAGTGGTAATTTGCATACACCTGTGCGTCGGGACTCGAGATATAGGCAAAACGTGGACACAGCGGTACCCCTAGAAGTGTCTATAGAATATGATATCAAATGAAAGCTGTGTGATGAGTGCTTTAGTAGAGGTCATTTTCATCACCCTGGGTGACTAGTAGGTCTCGCGAGCTATAGCCAAACTGGACCCGTCACCCTAGAATGTGTTCATAGAATATGGATATCAAATGAAGAGAAAAGAGAGAAGGAGATAGCGAACGAGATAGATTGAGACGAAGATATGAGATAGATGAAGCGAAAAAGACGGAGGGAGGAGTGAATAAAAGGATGAGGAAAGAGGTGATAGAGGATAGAGGCAGAGTCAGACGGAAAAAGCGTATTAAAATGTACTGCAGATTGGCCAAATTTAAGCATCGCAGGACAGCGGCTGCGGATCTTCTAATATAGTATAAAGATAGCTTTTCACAAAATCTGATTTCGTGAGTTTGTTTCGCATTTTTTGTTTTGGGACTCTATTCATTTGGGACGTTATTTCAATTGTTTTTTCTGTGGACTGTGGTTTCCTTATGAAATAACTGGCAAATATTGGGAGTTAATTCATTTCCTTCTTTGGGAGTTATTTCATTTATTAAGTTGGGAGTTATTTTCATTTTATTGGGACTTATTTCATTGGAGTTATTTCATGGACTATTTCATTTGGGAGTTATTTCACTGCACCGGCTTGGTCATATTATGCGAATGAACGAAGACCTCCCGCTTTGAAAGTATTTCAGTCGACAGTCCCCAGAGTTGATAGAGGCAGATGGAGAAGACTTGACTCCCTTGGTGCTCCAGTTTATGCGAACAGGGATGGTTGGCGTAACTTCTATAAAACGGCCAAAATCGCTAGGGCGTGGTTAAGCGCCAATAAATTACTGATAATCGTCCATCGGGATTAATTTCCATGTAAAGACGAAGCGGCTTTGAAGTTACCATGAATGCTTTAACAGGCCTTTGCGAGGTTTAAGGAATTCTTTAAAAATACTTTAACCTCGTTTATGACAATTTTGGGGAACTGCGAGTTGCGCGATTTTCTGATTATTTCGATACATTTCCGATCATTTAGGAATTGTTGCAGGATAATTTTGAAGTTATTCGGATATTTATTTATTCATACTTTATTCGAATCATTTCAGTATTATTTAAGAGATAACCGCTGCTTTTCACGATAGTTTTCGGAACTATTTGATATAATGAAAAGTATTTCCTGACATATCAGGACAATTTCATGGCTATATAAAAGCCCTTCGGACTTATTCGGGATAGTTGCAGAGTTGTTTCGGAACCTTTTAGGACAGTTTAATAAGCATTTCGGATAACCATTTTGGGATTAATCCGGTTCATTTAGACCATTTTTCAAGATTGTTTTTTGTGGAGTTTCGGTACTTCTCCATGACCTGTCGGCGCCGTGGTGTGGTGGTAGCGTCCCGCCTACCACACTGCAGATCCTGGGTGCAAGCCCCAATCCGAAAAATTAGAAAAAAGTTGTTTCATTCAGAAAAAGTTTTTCTAATGGGCTCGCCCCTCGGCAGTGATTTGGCCAACACTCCGAGTGTATTTCTGCCATGAGTAAATGTTTTGCGGAAATTTCAGTACTGCCTTGCAGTATCGCCTTTCGGAGTCAGTATAAAGATGTAGTTTCCATCTCTCAAATTTGTAGGAAAATCAAAGGAGCACGACGCAGATTGTTAGAGAAGCTTGGCCTAAATATCTTCGGAGTTGTGTCTCGACTTGCATCTCTTTATTTATTATTATTTCAGAACCACGTAGGTTTATTGCTCCGGATAGTTTCAGGAGGTTTTCAGCACAGTTTCAGTATAATCCGGATTATGCGATAATCGTTACCCGATATAATTGATCCGTTTGAGAATAGTTTGGGACAATTTAGGATTATTGCTTGGGTATTTCAACTGATCTTCAAATCCTGTTTTGAGCTAGTTGCGAGATTGTTTCCAGACCATTTCCGAATTGTTTTGGGGACAGCTCCGACCTATAATGTAAGGCGCGATAACCTCCGAAGAGATCTAAGGCCGAGCTTCTCTTCCAATTTGCGTCGTGCTCCTCTTGCTTTTTCCCTACAAATGGCCGGACGGGACCTACATGTTTTATGCCGACTCCGAACGGCATCTGCAAGGCAGATGAGTTTTCACTGAGAGCTTTTCATGGCAGAAATACACCCGGAGCGCTTGCCAAACACTGCCGAGTGGCGACCCCGCTTAGAAAAATTTTCTTCTAATTGAAAAATCCTTATTTATAAAATTTGATGTTGCTTTGCCCGGGGTTGAACCCAGGGCATACGGTGTGGTAGGCGGAGCACGCTACCATCACACCACGGTGGCCGCTCCGCTCCGGAACTGTTCCTGATAACTTCGTCTTTGCTTATGGGATCGTCGTACCGTTTAATTTTATTGTCGGCATTGCTTAAATATAATTTCGAACATTTTATGACTATCCTCGGAACATTTTTGAATTCATGTTATCATTTTGGGCTGTGTAGGCCCCAATTTCGAAATTATTATCGGAAACATTCCGAGTTACTTTTTATATGAGACTATTCCTAGATTGTTGTTTCCCTGAGCAAAGTGTTTTTTATTTGTTTCTAACCCTAAGTCTCTACGAACTAAACATAATAGTTGTGTATGGGTCTGTATATGGGTATCCATCCCATTCGACCAATTTGACCCGACTCCTTAGAATTGCTGAAAGTTTTTCTTCTTTTCTAGCTTACGAGACGTGTTTCAGAGTTTTTCAAATTTTCATCAAACTCAAAAAAGTTATGAATTTACACCGTTTTTTGTTTTCAAATGCTATAACTTTTTCAAAAATTACGTTTGGGATCTAAATTTGTTTTAAATTACTTTTCGGAAAAAATTCAAAAAACATTTTTAAGTGTAATATTTCAGTTTTTCTAGATTTTAGAATTTCGCCATTTTTATTTTTTTTCCTCATAAAAAACTTCAATCAATTCTGCAATCATCCCACTAATCCCGGAGTGGGCCGATATTTTTTTTATTTAATTAAAAAAAACTTTAAATTTTTTTTGTATTTTTCCGAAAAATACAATTAAAAACAAATTAGATCCCAAACGGTCAATTTTTGAAAAAGTTATAGCATTTTAAAAACAAAAACGGTGTTCTTTAAAATTCATAACTTTTTTTGAGTTTGGGTGAAAAAATTTGAAAAAATCTGAAAAACGTTTTCGTAGCTAGAAAAACAGAAAAACTTTCAGCCAATTATAAAGGGGTCGGGTTCAAAATTGGTCGAAATGGGATGGAATACCCATATAGATCAGCATAAAATCAAGTATAAATTAAGATGATGCTTCCGATTTATTCACACATACCGCTTGAGCTCCTCTTAGATAAATACGCTACAGAAATTCATTGACTATTCGGCCTAAGAGATCCGCTTTATAGTTGTGAGGTCCTCATGAACCAGCCAGTTCAACCTTACTAAAGATGTAACCAACTTTGTATAAGTATCCGGTTCTGAAAAAGTAAGCGGTTACAAAAAAGTACACAGTTGCAAAATAGTTTCCGGTTCTAAAAAAAAACGGCTGCTAAAACATATGTGGATTAAATTCGTTTAATAGAAATTGACCCACTTTATTGTAAATGTATTTCTCCGCGCTGCGCACTTTTTCAATGCTTTTGCTTTCCGATTCGCAACATTTCTTGTTTGTTGTGAGAATGGAAAAACTCGAAGCAACACGTGTTTTGAATGCCATTCTACCGCTTCATTGGTAGCCGACTAAATACGAGCGTTGTATTTTCGCATTTTTGTTTGTTTGCTGCTTTGCTAAAACATTTCGTAAACAATATTTAAAAAGAGAGCCTTATAACGCCTTAAAATATGCAATGAAATACGCTCACGCTATGAGCTTTAAAAGCTCCATTAGGTGGCCAGCGAAAGCGAAAATTCTTAGAACCGGCAAGGGAAAGCTTTGCATGAAAATATTTTGATACATATGGTTGAACACGAAGAAAAAATACTTCAGTTGGTGTCGGTATTTGAATGTTAATACATCTGCGCCGGAAAAAACTGCAATAAATTATAAATGAAAGTAAACAGCTGTTATGGGTAACAGTTAATTTGGAAAAAAAAATTATAGTACATATTATTAATAGAAGTGTGTACTAACAGCATGTGTGGATTGGAAATGTAAAATAATTTGAGGTGCTCTTTTAGAGTTTTGAATAGTTTTTGAAATTGAAAGCGAAAATATTTAATTTTTTTTGCATAAATGAAGTATAAATAAAAAGTGAAGAAAATAAAGTTAATTTTATAAATATGTTTAAAAATAAAAAAAAGATACTTAGCTGAATAGATATCACATTTTAGTGACTATGTACGCTAAAAATTATTAAAAATTTCACAGCCTAAAAGTAATGCCACCCAAATAATGTAAGAAACCAAAAGTGTTTTTTATAAATATTCACCAATTTTTAATTAAAAATTATTGCTCTACATTACAAATTTGATCAAATAAATACAGTTATAAATGTGTATTGTAAACTTTTAAAGTCCTAAATGAATATAAATGAGCACATACGACAAACTAGCACTCAAGAATTCAATAGCCTACATTTAGGCACCAAAAGCCAAATTGCAAGTGAAATAAACAATTTATTGTGCGATGTACCAATTTAGGTGTGTCAAAACGACAAACCTACCATAACGCAACGTGTCTACGACGAAGAATCTGCTTAGCAATTGAGAACTGGCAGAATACCTAGACAATTTGACAGTCGGAAATACTGCACCTGCTTCGCATATTTAATATCAAATATATAGGTACAAACTGATTATGTGGAATATTCGTGTGCGGTTCGGTTTGCTTTGATTGTTAACACAATAGGATTGCAGTTATCCATTTAAAAAGTGGGACTACTGATATATCACAGCACACACACACACACACAAACATATTTATATACTGCATAGTGAATACAAATTCAAATAGTAGATGTTGAGCAATTGCTGCAGGCTAACCCCATTTAATAGCCTGCAAAATTCTATAGAATCGCTTGAGAATTGCACGTGACCTCAGCCAGCCTACATTGTGTGGAAGTTTTTTCGGAGTGTGCAGAAGTTAAGGAGTAAAGGAGTGCGCTTTGCGAAAAAGTAAGTTCCACTTTAAAATTTTATATTGACTCAAGAGAGTAGAAAATTGTAAATGTGCACTAGTATTGATTTGAAAAAAAAAGTGTAATATGTGAATGCCCTTTATATATATGTATGTATGATAAAAGTTCATAGTTGTAAATTAATTATGCATACTTTTGGGCGTACATATATGCTGGTCATTCACGTGTGTGTGTTGATGACTGCTCGTGGGAAAATATTAGCGCATATGCATTATAATTCAGGTGAGTTTTTTATTGAAGGCTATTGTGATATGGAATATCCATATCGGATACAGTGATGTGCAATAAATATAGACAATGGAGTCAAGAAATATTAAAAACAAAATTATGTTAGTTATTCTTGCTTCGTAATAACTCACGCCTATTGGGAGCACCAAGGGATATCAAGCCTTACTCCAGCTACCTGTCGCAACTCAGTAGAGATCTTATCCTATTTTTGATGCAGATGTCGATATGTATATTTTGTGTGCATTTTTAGCTTGCGGAATGACCAAATTCTTTCGGAGAGCTTTTATCTCGAATACTCAAAGAGCCATACACCCTTCGCTCAACACTGTCCATGACCCCCGAGCCTTGCATCAGGTACTCAGTTTAAAGTAACACTTGCTGACAAGAGAGATTCCTTGTTTGTTTTCTAGGCTGATATTGTTTTTGTGTTGGCATTCTGATTCTCGGCACCAGATTTTTAAATTTTTTCTAGTATTCCAAATATTTATACCGAAAAGTGCGAAAACAAATTTTGTGCTATATTAACTATGCTTTTTTGTCATAAAAACTTCTTTTCATTACAAAACTACATCTCTTACATTGAAGTGCAACTGTTTCATTTTAAAACCTAAACAAAACATTGTTTAATATTTTCGCAGGCCTCCTTTTAGATTTGAGACATTGTTCTTTAAAGGGTATAAGGTTTGCGTTATTTTTCCTTTACAATGAAATCTTTTAGGCTGGATAGACATATAATGTCTGGAGGTAAATGGCTTTAGCTAAGAAAGCATGTTTGGAAAAAAAAATTATTTGAACTACTACTATAACAATATATGTATTTAATGCAGGCCCGGTTTTTCCAGTACAAGTTCAACTCAGTTTGTAAGTTAAACTACGTTTAAATTTATTCTGCAGTTTTTGAGTCTATTTTAACTGAGAGCTTAAGCTGCCAACCTGGCAGGGTTAAGCTCGAGTTAAACTATCAGTTATTTGCGTTCGTTCGAAATGGCGTCGAATATACCCAAACAAGCATTTGGGCTTGAGTACCATTAGAGCTCATGTTGATAACTAAGCATACTTCTAAAAGCTCAAGAGTTGTTTCGAAACAGTGGCTCAACTCGAGAATAATAGTGTACTCAACGAAACCAATACTATAGTATTTCCACTAAAATGAAACAAAATATATGTAAGTTTTGATAAATTACGCTACATTACTGCCATCAGTCAGGGTTTTTATTTCTCAAAATAAATAGCTGTTGGCTTTGGTGATACCACCTTGGATATTTTTTTTCAACTTTAACTCAGCCCGATATCCAATGTGGGATATCAACGGGAGAAATTTGTTGAATATTCATTTGCGAACTGTACATTTCTCAACACCTCTCAAAGGTTGCATAATAATTTGAAAATGCTAATGACGTTGGATATCAATTTGAGAACTACCTGGTTTAAGAATAATTCAATAATGATGTTGGATATCACCTCCGGAACCAGATATATATTTCACTGCAGAAATATCTTTTAAATGTTTGTTAGGTAAACCAAATCCAGCTGTGGTCATATCTACAAATTATCTAGATAATAAAAATCCAATGTTGCCGTACAAAAAGCCTACCCTTAAACTGTGACTGAAAAACTGCTCAGTAGTTTAACTGGAGTTTAAATTTGACTAGAGTTTAAGCTTAGCTTAACCAACTTCTGAACACCGGACCTTAAAGGGAATAAGATCGACTACTACACTCTGTTGCATAACTCCAACCCTAATAAAGAAATGTCTGCCTAAAAGTATGCTACAAGTTTTGCAGTATTTGCAGAAGTCCAGAACGTGTGGTAGAAGAACTTATATATAAAAAGATAGCAAAAAAGCTCTTTTTGGAAAAATTAAACGGCATTTATAAGGAAAATAAAATGTGTTTCCGGTGGTTTTTGTATCGATTTATAATGAAAATTAGTTTTCGGGGCGAAAACTGCGTAGTATATGCTGTCAAAAATAGCATTTTTTTGCCTTTATGTAATATTATCTCAAAACCAAAATCAACATAAAAAGCTGACTCGATATTCAAATTCAGCGAGTCGAAAACGTTTCAAAAAGTATTGACTCGTCTTTGAATAATTTTTTTTTAATTTTGACGGCTTGTGTTGTTTCGAGACTATTTCTGGAAAATGAAAGGGGTTTCGGCATAATTTTATCGTCATCTTCGGAATTCGTATATTACCTTTACAGAATGTTGTCTGAACTGTTCAGTGATAAGTTGGTGATCTCTTGCGAAATAATTTAGTACTCTTTTGTAATATTTTTGGAATGACATTGATATCATTCTTTATCTAATTCGAAACCTTTCTGTATTGATGTAGCTACTACTTTGGGATCAGTTCGGGTAATTGCGTCATTTCGGATCTACTTCTTAATTATTTCAAAAATGTTTTCAAAATTTTTTTGGAACCATTAAACATAATAATTGAAATTTACTTATTATAAGCCGGTGTTAAGCTCATGAATTCTTAAATATTTAGGGCAATTTCGGTATAATTTCATAAGCTAGGTATCTGTAACAGCCGATTTCGATAAGTCATCGATATGTTGTTAGTTTGTTAATGTCAAATCATAGGCTTGATTTTGATAGCTGATCGGCTTCATATCGACGGTTTAACGACGTGCTATCTAGTGGACGAAATGTTATTGTACGCTTTTAAAAACAAATTTAAGAGTCGTCAATAAGGTTACTATAGATAAAAAACTGATAATACTGCGACAACTAACTGATAATTCAACGCTAAAAAATCGATAACACGCTGATAAAAAACCGATAACTCGTCGATTACGGTAGTTGCTGATTACAAAACTTTAACACCCACATTACAACCGATTACGGCTTAGGTTTTTATTTTTCCTTTTCTATGTCATACCTTTCTTTTTCAAATATCAGGATTAAGGCCATTTTGGGAAATTTTGTTTGAAATTGAGTGGTCGCTCATCAATATCAATTTTTACAAAGAAGGCAAATTGAAATTTATTGAATTAACGAAATATATCGAATAAACAATAGCGAAGAAAATGTAAAATTAATGCATATGGATTTAAATGAGAAAATATCGACGCAGTACTTTTAATCACGATATAAATGACTAGGATTTGAAAACCAAAGTAACATTGTTCACAGCGATTGTAAGGTCATAAGCCAAGTTCCTCAACCCTATTAAAGAGCCCAAAAGTAGACTCCAAATATGTTTAAGACACTTGTATGAAGAAAACATGCAAACCATATACATTTTAAATACAAAAGTATCAACTTCCATCAAGAATATTGGATACCTTCTCCTGCAACTTTTCTAAGTTGGATTTCCTATACAAAAACGTCCTGGTGACAAACTTTAGTTATTACCTCACTTAGGTCTTCAAAATAACTTAGTGCAAATCCTTTTGTTCGTTTTAGAAACGTAGAATCTTTTATATCTATGTATTAGCTCAGCTCATTTATTCACACGAAATTTCATACAAAATAGCCACGTGTTTAAATATTAATTTATAACATAAAATGATTTATTACTCGTAAACGCAGGTGCAATAGGATTAGCGCCTGAAAATATGTTAACCATATTTTTATTTACATTGCACTCTCGAACTGATTGTAACAGCTGCATCACAGATTACATTTTCCCTGAATTTTTTATCATTTATTTCCAAATTATTTTATATAGTCGCAATTAATTTTTTTATCTGTGGTGTTCATGTTATCCTTATAGTTAATTTATTTGCAAGGTTTGGGTAAATGTGAGAAAATAATTAAGTTTATCTGTGATAGCAGAAATTTATGGATAAAAGTTTATTATATGTATGTGAAAGTGATCGATGATATACGGCAGCTTGTGATATGATTGAAGCTTAGGCTGTCGTTGTTGTAGCGATAAAGACACATCCCGAAGGTTTTGGGGAGTGTTATCGATGTCGATGGTCCTTTGCCATATATAGATCCGGTACGTTCCGGTAACAAGTACCAACCATGTACAAGGCCGACCATCTCGGGAACGATTTAATATGACCAAATTGATCCTTCTAGTCCATACCTTCCACAACCCCTATGTTCTGTGGAACTTGGGGTCGCCAGATCCTCGCTGCTGAAGAAATGGGATTCGCCACGTGTAGGTGAGCTTGACAAGTGGGTTTGCGCTACACAACCCCTTGAATCATTTGGGTGTTTTAGTCGTCTCTTACTTCAGGCCAGTGGCGGATTTACTGTGGGGGTGGGGGGTCGGGTTCAAACCTATATCATCATTTTCCTATATACATATAATCCTTTATACGATTTTCTAAAAGTGGGCCAATATATCAGAAACTGTTTGCACTTTCTATCTTATTATTAATAGGTAAATGCATAGGAGGATGAAGAGTCTGCTGAAAAAAGGTAGCGGAAGAGAATAGTCTAGTCTATTCTGAAGGATAGATATAATCAAAAAGAAAAAGTAAAAACCGAGAAAAAGGAAAGCAAATGGTAGGAGGTTAGGAAGAGGGTGAGCAATAGGAATAGGAGGGGAAAATGATGAATAAGATAGATATGAAGCAAGAGGGGCAATTGTTCAATAGTCGGCAAGTAAATTTTAGGAACAGTACAACGTGTTTGGTCTGATAGTTATAGAATAACAAGTAAGGACGGGACTGTCTTCGGCTGTGCCGAAGACTTCATACCTTTCATGAATGGGGCTTAACAATAATCTTATCCCATTCGTATTCTCCGAATAATCGGATGCATAAGATAAGAAATATATAGTGAACAGATCTACATACCTAAACGATTTTAAGATAAATATAAAATAAACAAGTAAGGACGGGACTGTCTTCGGCTGTGCCGAAGACTTCATACCTTTCATGAATGGGGCTTAACAATATTCTTATCCCATTCGTAATCTCCGAATAATCGGATGCATAAGATAAGAAATATATAGTGAACAGATGTACATACCTAAACGATTTTTAAGATAAATATAAAATAAAAAATAGGTAGGTACTTTGTGTGAGGATGCAAAGCTTCAGGTTTTTTGTGGTCTGAATGTAAAACTATGACTACAAATCACGTATTTCAACAATATATGACGTAAACGTAACTAAAAATAAATAAATGTAAGGCGCGATAACCTCCGAAGAGATCTAAGGCCGAGCTTCTCTTCCAATTTGCGTCGTGCTCCTCTTGATTTTTCCCTACAAATTGGCCGGACGGGACCTACATGTTTTATGCCGACTCCGAACGGCATCTGCAAGGCAGATGAGTTTTCACTGAGAGCTTTTCATGGCAGAAATACAATCGGAGCGCTTGCCAGACACTGCCGAGGGGCGACCCCGCTTAGAAACATTTTCTTCTAATTGAAAAATCTTATTTCTAAAATTTTGATGTTGCTTTGCCCTGGAGTTGAACCCACGGCATACGGTGTGATAGGCGGAGCACGCTACCATCACACCACGGTGGCCGCCATCTCGGGATAGTTTCTGGGCTATTTCGTGATAATTTCAAAACACTCTCGCCTTTATAAAATTTTTGCAGTATCTCCTTCTTGAGTAAAGTTAGTAAATAAGTACAGTCGTTCTGTTATTATTAAGTCACAAATGCAACATTTGGCAATTCCCACATCGAAACATTCAGATAGCCTCAATACTTCATTCAAAATTGTTCCAATGATTCATTGACATACACTAACTTTTTAAAAAATTCAGTATATCCGTAGGTTTATGGATCATTGTGAGTTTATCTCCGAACTATTTTGTGACTGTATGTGCTATAATTTCGGGATCTTTTCGGGACTGTTTGGTAATAGTTTTATGTTGTGTTTTCGTCGTGGGGATTGCACTGCGGGTAGGGGCTAGATGCTGCATACATATTATACAACTTTTTTTCGTTAACAAAATTTATCTATTTTTTTCTTTTTGTCGCCTGAACCTTTTTTGATGGTTATGACTCCATATCCACCCATAATCCATGTACAACCAGCATTCATATTGTAACGAATTTAGTGCAAATCCTCTTATTTGCCCTTCTGCTAACGTTCGAATCACTAAAATGTTGAATAAATAACTCCACTATTCAATAATGCAAAATGGCGTTTATTAAAGTTCTTCACAATAACACTACTATTGCTCGCCAGACAGCGTCTTAAATCAAACTGATTCTCGTGCCTCTACTGTTGCTGCCTTTTATACTCTGTAGAAATCACGCAAGTTCGCATCTTCTAGGCGCTTCCATTTTTAGAATTTACTAATTGGTTATACAACTACGTTTATAGCTTCTCATATGCGCGTGTATGTGAACACAATTATAATTGCATACTTTTGGGAGCATCTCAGATAAGATATCTGCATGTGTTTGTGCGTCTCTTCTCCGCTGCGCGTAGACATAATGATTGATTTAATGATGTGCATACAAGTCTCTGCTTAGCATCGGTTCAGAGATGATAGTATCCCTTAGTGTTGCTAATATTCGTGACAATATAATACGCGACGCAAACATTAAAGTACAAATTTTTTAAAACAATGAAAACGAGGTATATAGGCCATGAAGGAAATATGGCAGTTCCGCTTTACAAGTTTATTGACTACCTCCAAACTGGCGCTAATCGGATGCATTGCGGGAAAGTCATTTGAAAGAATTGTGAGCGGACGGAATTAGAACTAGTACTGTCTCTCTATCTCATTAGTGCGATTACCTGTAGAGTATTGATCCACTGTACTAAAAGTAAAGGTGCGCCAACCTAATTAGAACTAGTATATATATATGGGGTATTCCATCCCATTTCGACCAATTTTGAACCCGACCCCTTTAGAATTGGCTGAAAGTTTTTCTTCTTTTTCTAGCTTACGAAAGACGTTTTTCAGAAGTTTTTCAAATTTTTTCATCCAACTCAAAAAAGTTATGAATTTTTAAAAAAACACCGTTTTTGTTTTCAAAATGCTATAACTTTTTCAAAAATTGACCGTTTGGGATCATTTCTTTTTTTAAAAATATGTTTTTTAAATGTACTTTTCGGAAAAAATACAAAAAAAAATTTAAATTTTTTTTTCAATTAAATAAATTCTCGGCCCACTCCGGGATTAGTGGGGATGATTGCAGAATTGATTGAAGTTTTTTGTGAGAAAAAAAGGGCGAAATTCGAAAAATCTCGAAAAACTGAAAAATTACAAAAAAAAACTTTTAAAATTTTTTGGAATTTTTTCTGAAAAGTACATTTAAAAACAAATTTAAAAAAAAATCCCAAACGGTCAATTTTTGAAAAAGTTATAGCATTTTGAAAACAAAAACGGTGTTTTTTTAAAAATTCATAACTTTTTTTGAGTTGGATGAAAAAATTTGAAAAATTTCTGAAAAACGTCTTTCGTAAGCTAGAAAAAGAAGAAAAACTTTCAGCCAATTCTAAAGGGGTCGGGTTCAAAATTGGTCGAAATGGGATGGAATACCCCATATATACATACATATATACATATGCATATTAAATTGAGTACTTTTCCACATTCTCATATGTACAGAGGCGTGGCCCAAAACGCAATAAAACAAGTAAGGAAGTCTTAGTTCGGGTGAACCAAACATTACATACCCAGATGTATACTTGAAATGCTGTTGTTGTTTGTTTTGTGTGCCTAATAGTGTTACAAGGCTGTGCAATAATACATATACATATGGTTCTATTCTGAACTAATTTTTCTTCGAGTTATGGCTGCCGAAACATAGAAAATTGCTTAGTCATAAAAGGGGCTGTGCCACTCTCATTCTTTAAAATTGGAAGTTTTTCCTATTTATTGTTATAAATCCACTTGGAAATGAAATACCATTGATATAAAGGTATTTTTTGCAAAGATATAGTTTATATTATTCCTTAACGGCCCTTTTAAAATTTTTTTATACAAAAGTGGGCGTGGTCCTTAACCGATTTCGTAAATTTTTTTTTCAAAGCATTCCTTTCTCTGCGGAATTTTGTTACGATAGGTTGAAAGATTTTTGATTTATGATTAATAATATTTGTATAATTGATTTTACAACAAGTGGGCGGTGCCACGCCCATTTAAAAAAAAACTGTTTCAAATTTTTATCAATAGTCTCAGTATCAGTCCATACGTCAAATTTCAACGTTCTAAGTGTATTATTTACTAAATCAATAATCAGGTTTTTTGTGCTTTCCAAAATGTTATATATATAAAAAGTGGGCATGGTTATCATCCGATTTTGCTCATTTCCAATACCAATCAATTCTGGGTTCAGATAAGCTCGTGTGAAATATCTCAATATTTACTTGAGTTATCTTGTTAACGTACAGACGGATAGACGGACGGACATGGCTCAATCAAATTTTTTTTCGATACTGATGATTTTGATATATGGAAGTCTATATCTAACTCGATTCCTTTTACAAAGTTATAATACCCTGTGCACAAATACAGCTGGCTATAAAAAAAACAAGTATACATTTTTCTGCTTTCAGTAGCCGCTAATATTATTGTCGAGAAGCTAATGCTTCCGATTAAAAAGTGCCATGGTGTGAGTGCACTTCGACCACCCTTATATACACAATACTAATACAGCTTTGCAAAGTATATACGCGTGTGTAAAGTAGAAAAAATACTTTCTTAATAATATACGAAATTCCATGCAACTCTAGATAGAAGGCATTAATTATGTACAAGTGAAATGTAGCATATATCACGCACCTAAATCAAAAACGAGCTAACTCAAAAATTTGGAATTTTCAAGTTGTGAATATCACCGGGATTCCCAATTCAATAACTAGCGAATTGTATACTCGGTTAAGTGATAATTCCATTAATTTGCGAGAAACGGCTTTGTAAAAAAATACAAGCTGCGTTAGCGCATATGGGTGAGGCAGTGGGTTTTTTTCGTGTTTTCTAAAGCTTACGTGGAGTATTGTAAGTGTTTTCTTTTTTGACTTTTAATTACATATCTTTTATGTATATTGTATATATACGCATATATGTATGCATGTGTGTATATAAACTTATTTCGACTTAACAGAGCTATTCGTAGCAAAATATTTTTCGTAGAAACGCAGTTAAGAATAAATTTAATCAAGTAAATCATTAATTATTATATATTAAGTCACTTGCAAAAACAACAAAAAAATTAAATATAGCACTTGCTCTACTTACTACGTATTTAGTGTGGCTAATAAGGCAATTTTTCTTCATTTATTCCATCAACTGACAGACCAATGAAGAATCACGACATTATTCCAGAAACATAGGTTAGGCTGAACTGGCCGTTCAATAAATAATAAATAAATGTTGCTGAATGTGTCCATAGTGTTGCCAGAATTTGTTTGACGACCAAACGGAAGAACCCCAATAAAGTACCAGGACTTATGTTATAGAATAACTCCGTCCTCTTGGCAAATACTAGAAGTTTTCTAGTTTCTAGCTAAATAACTGAAGCCTTGACCTAGCGAGCGCAGGACACGAACACAGAACGTGCTCAAACGTTTCTTCCTGCAGCTCGTACTTCCTATACCTGCTGTTACTAACGAGGCCTAACTAATAAGCATGCGATGCCAGAAGGCGGTGTCCAGTTAGTAGGCCCATTGTGAGCCTTAAGTCTTCTCTATTCAAAGATGTGAGTCACTTTGTGAGTCTAATAGCATAGGCTTTGCACATGATTATGGAAATTATGCAGCCCTATGCTTTCGTCCACGCCTTTCCTGCTTGATGGATCATATGCAGCTCGTAACTTCGTTTAATTTCTTCCAAATGGATTTGGATGTCAATTGTTGTTTCAGCGAGTGTTGCACCCTCCTTTGTCAACTCATCGGCCTTTTCATTACTTTCTATCCGTTAATGACTGCGAACCCAGAATAGATGTATGGTTGGACCTGAGCGGTGTTTTTGCAATGCTTCTTTGCAATCCGGAACACTTATTGTTGAAGTACTCTGTGAGATTATTGCCTTAATCGCCACCTGACTATCAATATATATATTGACGTAACTGTAGCTTAAGCACGCTTCTTCCAGAATTACTGCTGCTTTCTTCATGCCTATAATTTCCGATAATAAGACGCTGCAGTAATCTGGCAGCCTGTAGGATCTACATAGTTCTCGATCGACGACAGTAAACAGCACCCTGGCACGAACCCTCGAGCTCAATTGTGGCTTCAATATCTCTTTCGAAGCTCAGGTAAGGGACTATTTATTCCGTTTACCCGATATTAGATGGCGCTGTATTGCTATAGCATCTAGATACATAAAAGTTATAATAAAAATTCATTTCTACAGTTTGAGGCTACCGATTTTCCGGTTGACTTAGATAGGTGGAGGCGATGAAAAAAAGTGGTAGAAGTCAAGGGACATAAAATATTAAAAAGAGGTTTACAGGAAGAGTAAGAATAATAAGATAAGATTAGGGTAATTGTTGTTAGACTTGGATAAGAGTAAAAGCAGGAAGAGTAAGAGGAAAAACGGGGAGATTTACGGAAGAATGAAAGAAATAGGGGAAGTTGAATGGGCCGATTAATGTAAACTAGAAAATGCGAGGTTTAGAGGAAATAAGAGACGATGAAAAAATGAACTTACCTCACAACGCTTAGTTTACATATGAAGGTAAAGAGCAGGTCTGGTGACCATGTACCGCCGATCCGTAGCTTTCTCTTCCGCGATTTTATGACATTGTTCCAGGTCGTCAGTCATCTCATTGACGTCAACGTCTTTTTCCATATTCCTTAGTTGTGGACAATGGTATGCTCTGAAGATCCAGATATTCACTTGCGTTGACTAAAACTTTTCCATTTCCACTAAGGAAATGAAAACAAACTCTCCTACAAAAGGAAATATATACCACACACATACATGATTTCGTGCACTTAGAATTATTAGGGCGGGTACCTATTGTCAAACGCGACTCCATTTTGTAATAATGACTTCACCTGTCTGGTTTTATTGCGCCAAGATCGAGTCAGATTTTTCCTTAAAACAAATTTTCATTGAAAATCTACAGCTACAATATGAAAGCCCAATAATTTTACTTTATAAACGCTGTTTAATTATTGTCGATAGTTATTTGTAATATATTAATATATGCCTGTTTTGTACTCTCCGTTCTTGATCGCTGTGAACAAAAGCAATATGTGTAGCATACTTTCAGACAGACTTTCTTGCATTGAGCTTAGAGTTGTGTAGCAGATGGAGTTGTCTATATAAATCCTTTTAAATAAAATGTTTTGTTTCATTAGTTTGATATAATTTTGTTTCGAATATGTGTGGTTTGTTGCACTCACCTACATGCAGTTATTAAGTGAAAACGTGCCTAAAATAGACTTCTAATTTATGAAGAAATTTTATATGGAGAAGGAAACGCAAACTAAATACAGTTTAAGGAACAATATCTCACATTGAAAGGGATCCACTCAAAAAATATAACAATGTTTTCAAGAAAAGTAGTTGAAATTTCAAATTTAATATATTGTATTGTAAGTTAAGTCAAAGTCGAGTTAAAATGTCCCACCCGTGGCTATGGAATACACTTCATATTGTTCTGTTAGTATGTAAGTAAGTATATGCACAGCCACTCATGCCGAAGTAATTGATGATAAAGTTTTACCATTAAATCTGCTTTATTATTCATAAAAAGTTTCCCACAGAATCACTCAGATATATACCTCTCATCGGCTTTTGTTGCCTTAGACGCCCTTTCATCAACATCACTCCATATGGCTAACAATAAGTTAAATACAGGGTTATTTATTTCGAACGGGAGACATAATTTTGTTGTCGTTAGAAATGATTCGAGTGCAATCGCGTAGATAACTCAATAAAATACAAGAACCAGCCCATCAACACCAGGTACTCCCAGTAGCTATCGGCCAGCACACACGACAAAGCCTGAATCCTTCGAGGCGTGTTCACACCCAGGTCAGAGAAAAAACAAGGCTAACTAGCAGCTCGGACCGCCTAACTTGCGTGGCTACAATATCCATAGAAAAGATCATGCAATGGTAATGGGGAAGCCCTCGCCATCAGGAAAGGGTTATTTCCTACGCCGATGAATGCACGATAATGGCACCAGGATCTGGCCCTCCAAAAGACGAATTAGCTATCTCCCAAGTCTTTCACGGCTACTCTGCCCACGACCCGTCGAACTGTATCTGAAAGTACAAAGCCGTAACAAAAAATAACAAGTCTCATGCTAGCGGAACTTAGGGGAAAAGATAAAGAAAAGTTACTAACTACGTACAAAGCAACTGGCCGGCCGCTTATGTCCTCGCCTGGAAAGCTGCCAAAATGCTACACTTAGCACTACCATTGGCTATCGTCCAATGATCCCTGAGCATCACGTATATAGTGAGGCAAAAGAGCTCCAAATAAAAGAGCATAACGAAGTGCTACTCAGATAGTTTTTGCTTAGTTGTCACAAACTTGGGCACAGTAACAAACAACTGCTTGGTCTTCTCCAAGAGGGATATGGGGAACATCTTCGTAAGCCTACGATGAGATCTACACAGTCTACACAGCCGTTTGATCTGGACAAGCATAAGAGAGCCGTAGTCAAAGTCCACACTAGACAAAATCCAAACCTTTGCAAGGACGCGCCCAATGTACCGCATTATCAATATACACTATCCTACCCTTGCAGAAGAAGAAAGCATACTACCAGGGGAAACACTATGGGCCAACTTCGTTCTGGATACTGTAAAGGTTAAACTCTTACTTGTTCAGAATCAACACAGACAAACGTAATATATGTCGCGCATGTTATGCATCCTCATATGACAGTAACCATCTTTTCAATTGTAATGTCGAACCTACGCCTTCAACGCCCCTTTCTATCTATGGTTCACCGCTGTCAAAAACTGCTGGTTTTTTCACACTCCCGTTAGAGGACTTTGATGACAATTGAGTGTGAATGGTCGCGCCTTTTGAATGGGGCGAATCACTGTTCACACAACAACAACAGATAATCGAATATTACAGTTTTTTGAAATATTCCAGGTAGGGCGCCTTTATTTGAGGCAGTGGTCACCTCACCTAATCGTACCACAACTATACAGATAAGTTTACCGCACCCACCATAAAATGAATCTTTAGTGGCAAGAGGATATATGAAAACAAATTTACGGGAGTAGAGCGTTACTAGACTCGCATGCAAAACGTGATCTACTAATTTTTCTTCAAGCAAAACTTTGTCACCCTGTATAATAAGCCCATGTTAAGCTACAAACCTATGCATGCAGGATAACAAAACTCATTTTCTTCTTTTCAAATGCCCCATTTTTCTTCTATGTTGTATTTGCTCATACTCATCAATTCCGTCACTTTTAGTTTTTGATACACCTCGACACTTCATTGCATTATAAGTGCGTATAATATCAGCAACGTTCATTTCTCCTTATTCACACAAACACTTACTTGCTCCTCTTACAATTTTCTTTCTCGTTGCCCTTTTTACGTATTTTCCAATTTTTTTTTATTTCACATCAACCAAGACAAAGTTTCCTGCTTTCTCATTCTTTCAAGGAATTTCACTGGAATATATGTTCTAACTTTAACAAGTTTGTCGCTCTTTGTTTTTGTATCTATATCTATTACTATGCCATTTTATTGTTCATATAATAGGGAACACACATAAAAAAGTAATAAATAAATAAATGAAAATCGATTTGTAAACAATGTGACTTACATCGGTTTTTCGTCGTGAACTGACAATCAACTAGAAGTATATACATACATACATATGTATGTAGTTACCCTATAAAAATATTGCGACTAATACATAAAGAGAGCGATCTCTGATTGATCTCTATTGTCTACATTGGGGCATAATTGATCCCTTCTAGTCCCTTTTTGGTAAATTGGATAAATTAGGTTGAAATCTATGTAGTCCATTTTAAGAAACATAAAAAAGTGGCAAAGAGGCGAGTTAAATAAAAAAGATTATAGGTGATTGATTCAGATTATTAAAGAAAAATACGGAGCCCTATATCGAAATCAAATAACTTGGACCATATGTTCCATTATCGTCGACACATATCTCTTGCATGAGTTGCCGACTTACTAATTTACATATGGTCGCTGCGCTAACGAAAACAATTATGTGTTTTTTTGTTAAATTTTTTTTATTGCATTTTTCATTGTCACTATATAGAGCCCACATTTCTGCATATTTCGTTTTTTTATATCTCTTTTGGTTTAGAAGTGACCGAAAACAGCTATGTGCTCACAGTCCTAGAAGTACTCTGAAAAACGGTTATGTACTTACTTGCTTATAATTTTTTTTAATCACTGGCGAATGTGCTTTGATTTCAGTATAAAAAATAATTACAAACCATCTTGCTTCCCAAGGTAGCCGGTTCTATGAGCCGGAGCAACTCGAGATTTTTACCGACCAAGGGCTGTTATTTCAGTGTAACCCCATTTAATTTGTTGTGTCCCCTCCCACAAATTTTCATCCTCCCAGCAGATCCTTGCAGCGGGGACTGCGCCAAGTTCTCCTGCTTCGAGAGGGTATCGAATTCAATCCGGGACCTGTACCTGACTCCGATCCAGAGAAATGGTTTTGCTGCGTTTGCCGGAAAATAATCTTTTAGGACGGTCATACTTTTGTCAGTGTGTCACGTGTAAGGGATGGTTGCATCTGACAGGTTGTTCTGGGATAGATCCCGATAGCCGACGTCCTCGTAACTTTTATAAATCTTTTTTGGCTCCTTGCTGTTTACGCCCAAGGGCGTTCCGTAGTCCGCGCCTTAGCTGCCCCCACTACCTTCTAGCTACCCCGCTGCTCAGCAAGCCACAACAACACAGAAATCTGCGTTAAACTGTAATGGGTTAACTGGGAAAATCACGTAGATATTTGATTTCATGAAGCGGCATAACATCCGCATTGCAGCGATCCAAGAGACCAAACATACAGCAAGGTCTGCTCTGCAAACCTGCTCTGGACATAGCGTACACAGAAAAGAATGCGAGAGCGGAAATGGAGGCGGTCTCGTGTTATCACCCACCACTCAGTGACGTTCGATCAGGATCTATATTTTGGAGAGCATGAAACCGCAATTGTACCGAAAATCCATAGCCGTAATAAAATCCTCAAATCTCCTGCTGGCAGCACTTGGGATAAAAACAATGAAACGTTCATTACTACTTACAAAGCAATTGGCTAGCCGATTGCATACTACGCGTCCCCGATGTGGTCGCCAAGCCTAAAGGTTACTAACCTGAAGGAAATACAGGCCTGCCAAAACACTGCCATCAGAACCGCTACGGGCTGTGTTCTTATGTCCCCAGAACACCACGTACACAATTAGGCGAGAATAGTCCCCATTAGGGAGAGAAATGAAATGCTAAACAAACAGTCTCTGTTGAAACCTGGGAATCCCAACAGACATCTGATTGATGAAGCTATACCTCCCAAGGGCTTAAGGGGTTATCTCCGTAAGAATTATGAGGAAATGCGACACAAATTTCATACATTTCCCTACCGCCTAAAGCAAATTTTAATCATGTTTGAAAACAGCCATGTGCTTTAAAACGGCGCAAATATTTATCACGTCGTAATGGGTTAAAAAACACAATTTGTTCCTTCACACATCAATAACATACCTTCCACAAACTATATCAAAAATACGACATTTGCAAAATTTTGCAAATTGAGACCAGAAATAAGTTTTTTTGATCTCCTGAACAGTTACTGAAAAACACATAACTGTTTTTGTGAGCGCAGCGACGATATGTAGATGTATCCAAAATTTTTTTGGAAATTTTAATATTGCTTTCAAAATGTGCATAACCTCTTACCGGTGCTCCCCATAAATTCAGAAACGCATTTTTTCAGAAAACATTAGACAGAACCCGTTTCTCGAAAAGTCAAAATTCAGAGGTCGGCCAAATTCAGAAGTCAAATTTCGGAAGTCAAATTTCAGAAGTCAAATTTCGAAAAGTAATCAAACGACAGAAAAAACATTAAATTCAGAAACATTTATTTATTGGGAAGGTATTAAGTATAAAGAAAAAGTAGTGCAATATAAAGTTCAAATTGTGTGCAATGGCAAGCATGGAATTAATAAAATCGTTTTCGCTTTCACCGTTTTCAAATGAATTTACTATATTAAAAAAAAACGCTGGTCGAAGTCTTTATATTTTTCCTTGTGTTTCTATAGGTTCCCCTCAAGCTGAAACTTGCTACAGTGTTTTTTCTATTATTGCCTGCTCGTTGTTTATTATATTTATGAAATTAAATATGTTAGGGTGTCTCAAACGCACTTCGAATGGCGTTGTGCCACTCTTCGATAGAATTATTTGTTCAGGTTTCACCCAATTTGGATATAACACCTTCTTTCGTCATTGCTGCGTTCCAGGCTGAAAAATAAATTACGATATCAAAGTGCAGAAAGTAATCAGACAGCAAAAAAGCATAAAATTTTAACTTCTGAATTTTGACTTCTGAATTTTGATTTCTAAATTTTTGTTTCTGAGTTTTGACTTCTGAATTTTGGCTTTCTGAAAAAAGGGTTTCTGACTAATGTTTTCTGAAAAAATGTGTTTCTGAATTTTTGTTTTCTGAATTAATGAGGGGAACTCTTCCTACCATACGAAAACTAACACTTTTTCATGAGAAAAGAGGTTATTCTTCATTCGTTTCAATATGGGTCCTATCGATTCCTTGCGGGTATAAATGGGTACATTTAGTCTCTTCATAGGATGTGCTCAAACAAATGGGAACAGTTCAACTTATACAAAGAGATCAAAACTGGCATTGGTCGCATACTCCTTTGCGACGCATCCCGGGTTCATCCTAGACTAATCGCATTTTTTGCAGGGTATGTTTATTGTTAATACATAAATAGCCTTGTTTGTGTATCAGTAACGTAAGTATTCAAACAAAAGGGTGCTAGACCCATTAAGTGGATAATATGGTTTATTCGTTGAATTTTAATTTATTTCTCGTTAATATTTATGGGACTTTAATACCAACACCATAATTTATGTGCACCACTTTATTTTCAGCAAAAATTAAATTTTATCAAAATATGTAGTAGTATAAAATTTATGTATGTATTGTGACGAATATTAGCAACACTAAGGGATACTATCATGTCTAAGCCGATACCAAGCAGTGACTTGTATCTACAGCGAACTAGTAAATTCTAGAATGAGAAACGCCTAGAAATATGCGAACGAGGAAACCGAAGAGTATAAAAGCAGCACCAGCAGAGGCATGTGAATCAGTTTGATTTAAGCACGCTATCAGTTGCGAAGTATAAGTGTTATTGGGAAGTATTTTCAAAGTAGTCTAATAAAGACCATTTTCCATTATTGAATATTGGAGTTATTTATTCAACAGTTTAGCGATACGAACGTTAGTAGAAGGTTGCAAATAAGCGGAAATTCCGTAAATTCGTTACAGTATAAATAATCGCTAGTTAGCAGTAAGCTAGATCGGTTATCTGGTTGTAAAGCTCTCGGAAAAAAAAATATATAAATAATAAAATTAATAAATAAAAAAATAATGAAGAGGATAATAAGCCTGGTGTTATTGGGTCACTTGAGGGCAGTGCGCTGCCACAACGTCCAATTATTATTATTTAGTATTTCTTAGTAACAGAAATCAAATTTAAGATTTTTCTATGGTTAAAATCTCCATGAAATGAAAATAATTTATTTTTATTTTCTAAGGCACAAATTGATAAAATTATAATAGGCGATATCACACATACACTTTTGTGCCGATTAGAAACGGTTAAGCGGTGTTGCACAGTGGTTAAAATTCATATTTGAAGATATTGGGGTTTCACAGCGTAATCTAAACTTCTGTGCAACCCTGTGCAACATGCTTTTAACGTCTCCATTTGGCAACAAAATTTAAATTTGATATCGCCAACTAAAGTGTTATCGATGATTGCTATTAGAAAATAAACATAAAGTTAAAGTTTTTTGAATGGAGACTGGAAAAAGTTGGTAGTATGATAGATAAGGATTATCCTAGTGTACACACACATGTAGCTCTCCTTTTTTATGCCAAAACATATAACAGATCTTTTTCATTTTTAATAAAGAAGTTTAGAACACGCCCAGAGGTTGAAGTTAAGCCAGAATAGAGGTACTTTACAAGAACAAATAATTTTGTGCTATTTGGGAAGGGTTTCGTCGGCTTCTTGGGTGCATTATCGAAAGCGAAATTATTGTCAAATATGCGATTTTTATCTGCTTGTTGTCGACGGCCTACGGATGCGCCATCGATGTGAAATTGCATTTTTATAGGTATATGTTTTATAACAAAGCGATAAGTAATTGATAGCAAATCGATAATTTTAAGATAACACGCTGATAAAAAATCGGTAACATGCCCATAACAACTCGTTAGTTTTTCTACAACAAATGGATAAATTTTTGAAAAACAAATTGATAACGTTTCCATAAAAAATAACAAATGCATAGCTTTTCTATAATACACAGCTAATATTTCGATAACAAATCGATGCTTTTTCGATAAGAAATCGATACATCTTAGGGCAAAATATCGATAACGCCAAAAAAAAATTTGGTAAGACATCGATAGCAAATCGATCACTTTCAAATAAGATTTCGATAACTTTTCGCTAGTAAATCGATAATCGTTTGATAACGTACCTATAACTAGTCGATGAAAAGCTGATATCTTCTGTTATAGATAGACAATTTATAACACCAATGAAACGCCGATAAATCGTCTCCAAGAAATGGATAACATACCCGATAATAACCTGTTAACATTTCTATAACAAATTGTTAATGTGTCGTCTGGTTTCGATTTTCGTTTCGATTTCGATTCCGGATGCGGTTTTAACTTCCAATCTTTCCTTTCCTCTCCAGGCTCTTTGATTTTTTCCTTTTCTTTCTGTTCTGCTCGTTTTCTTGTCCTTTTCTGCTAAGCGTTGGCTCTAAAACCGTTATAGCTTCTGTCATCTATATCATGACCATTCTGCTCTTTTTCTGGTTCCTCGTTTTCTTTGTCTTTTTCTTTACATGTACTTCTTTTGTGGTCTCACTTTATCCCTTTATTATCGACTTGTTTTTGTGTCCTCGTTAATTTCTTTTAATTAATTTGCTGTCTAATTTCGCCCATATCCCATAAGATCAAACGACTATTTAATATCGCCACAAAGTCAATTGAAGTTATAACCACATGAAATGGTCAAAATGTCAAACTTCAACCCGTTACAATGTCAGCGATCTTGATATTATGAACAACCTGCTTTTCCGAAGTGGTCATCGGGTCCACTCTTCTTTTCTAAAGTGGTCATTAGGCAAATTACGTATTTTATTTCGCACCTTCACGTATTAATATGATATCAACTGTTGAATTACTGTTACGTTTTGTTGTTTTCGCTATTTTTCACACGATTTTTTATTACAAATTTCGCATACTATGCTACTTTTCTTAATTTCGATTTCATTACTGTGTATTAAGTCAATTGACCTTATAACCATTTGAAGTGTCATTAGGTAAAATTGATCATTAGAAGCACTCATAACGTGAATTGATCTTTTGGCCGTTGACATTATGACTGTGTGAGTAGTCATAAGGTCAAATTGATTTTATGGCCATTAAAAGTGCTCATAACGTTAATTGATCTTTTGGCCGTTGACTTGATGATGTCACCCCACTGCTCCCATATTACGCTACAATGTAGCGCTTAACTTACTATTACATTCATCCCTTATAGAGCATACCACCGACAAAGTCTGCGCGTACACATTCTGGATTCCCCTATACCGTGAACATAAATGCTATCATAAAACAAATGCTAGGTATACGCACCGATACCGATACCGATTTTAATTTTTTGTGTACGGTTTTTAATAAAAATACTTGCTTATTTCATCACTGATATGTTCAATTTCTATTGATGAGTTCATTTAGCTCATAAATTTTTCTTAGGGCCGATTTCACCAACTCGACTTAGGCTAAAACTTAGTTGCAACTTAAGTTAGCCCAGATTTGAGGCTAAGTTTTTTTTCGGTTTCACCAACTTAGCTACTTAAACTCATTTGACATACAAAAACCCTATCAGCTGTTTTATACATAGTAGTATTTTTGGCTACGGTTTTATTACACGCCACCCAGTGAATTTGAAATATTGTCAGTTACGGTTGTTAGTTGCTTATAATATCGGGGTTGCTATATTTGCATAATGAAAAAAATTATAAATACAGCCATTTACCATTTAATTCGACTCAAAAGTTGTACTACAGCAACACTGTTGAAAGTCGAGAATAAGCCAGCTGACAGGTAGGCTAATTTGTGAATTAGCTAAGCATTGGTGGTGAAACAGAAAAATTAAAAAATTTGACTTAATTAACCGGCCCCTAGTGATGCTTGCCGCAGTTTCGGCCTTAAAATCATCAGACTTTAGGCAGAAAACAATGTTCACATAGGCTTAACACGCATAATAATATAAAGTTACATACAACCATTTTACTTCTACGAAAAATTTAATTAAAAATTTATACGCCATTTATTTCAGAGGAAAATAGTAATTTCTGCAATTCAAGTAATGTTTGTATGTATATTTGTGCGCGTGCTTGTGGTACAAAATTGTGTGTAGCTTTTGCGCTTTTATGGGCTTCAATAAAAATGTATTGAATATTTTGTGGCACACTTTATTGAGAAACCTTCGGTTTTTGCTCGAAATTTATATTGAGAGTTTTGTTAAGAGCTTAACTGATAGGATCGGACCAGAACTGTTAAATTTTTTTTTAATTTTCACACTTTTCACAAATTTTTACGTATTAATATGATACCAGTTTTGTGATGGTTAGACTTTCAAGCAAATTTTTAAGAAAATGCGCCTGATTGTTAATTCATTTTTCATTAGATCTAAATGTAATAGCTACAACTATAATTCTAAGAAATTTCAAAGAGATGTTAACGTCTTGTAGAGATGATTAATCAATTTCCATTTTGCGTTATAAAGTTAATCCACCTTCCAAATGTTAACACTGTAATGCAACATAGCTTCCCATAATTCGAAATATTGAAAAAATATGCGTATTTATTATCTGATTTCGATCATTTTCAGCAAAAACATATCTTGAATGCAGATAAACCCGCGTTCTAGACTTGATGAAGGTATTTTATTCTTAGCTCAAGTGATTATGTGAACGGACAGTCGGTATAGGTAGTTATAGAGAGATTACCTAACAGAGGGGTGGGCCACGCCGATTTTAAAATTTTTTTTAACTATCGTACTTTGCTACACTATATCACTACAGAGGTGAAATATCAATGTTATAAAGTTATTAACCGCAAAGTTATTTCTTTTTTTACCTTTGCACTTTCAGAACTTCTTTTTGGTCAATAACCGATGATGGCGGCCGCCTTGGTGTGATGGTAGCGTGCTCCGCCATCCACACCGAAGATCCTTGCAAATACCGTTCGAAGTCGGCATAAAACAAGTTGGTCCTCTCCCGCCAATTTGTAGGAAAAATTTAAAGAAGCACGATGCAAATGGGGGGAGATGCTGGGCCAAAAATCTCTTCGGAGGTTACCGCGCCTTACATTTATTTTTTTATTTATTTTAACCGATGATGATAATTTCCAAGAAAAGTTGATATAATAGCAAAGAAAACCTCCATGCCAAATTTCCACATGATATCTTATTTCGTTTTGATTTACCGCTTGCAAAAGCTTTTACCATTTTACCAAATTTATATTTTTCGTTATAAAGTCAACCGGCATTTAAATGAATCACTTTATCGGACTTTTGTAATGAAATATTAATTTTTTGCATTTTTCGAAATAATACTCAATGTCGAAAAAGTGGGCGTGGTTATCGTTCAACTTTAGCCATTTTCAAAAACGATTTGTTCTATTTCAAGCTAAAAAAGTTCGTACAGGTATCTCAATTTTTGGTGAAATTTTCATGTTAACGCACGGACGAACGAACCGACAGACGGATAGAAGGACGGACATGGCTCAATCAAAATATTTTGCGATGCTGACACTTTTGGTATAGACGTTATCTAATCAAAGTTAAAGTAAAGTTGCAGACAAGAACACGCTAGCTTTGAAAAGATTGCTCATCCGCCTAGGTGTACCTCAATAATAATAAAAAAAAATTTTTTTGAATTCCCTTCAAGTTTTTTAGCAATCTAAAGTTATTAAAGTAGGCTCTGGTGCCTCATAGCATTTTTAGAAATATATTAACTCCGGAAGTCATGCCTTCAACAATGAGAAAAGTATGTAAAAGGAAGAGCAACGTAATATAACTTGTGTACGTTTGGACGTATAATTATAATGTTTGTAACAAAAAGTTGACAAAACTCACAGGATTATCAAATGACACTGCGCCAATAAAAGTTTTGTACTTCAAGGAAGGCTAAGTGAAGGATAAGGCAAGAAGTGGCCGCCCAAATGTGATCATCAGATGCCCAGTTGGATAATAATACTCGTATTATGTATTCAAGAGAGGCTTTTTTCGCTAAAAATCTTACAAAATGAAGATGATATTAAAACTTTGCATTATTTTTAAAATTTTGTTTACCGGTCTTATTTCAATGAATGTATCATGTTGGTAGGGTTTCGCATGCGAATTTGCTTGCGGCTTCTTAATAAATAATCTTTGTACAAAGTTGACAGCAAAATAGTTGAGAAATTAAAGCAAATTTTTGTTGTTATATTGGCCTACTGATTTGTTAGATCGCGGGTTCGAATCGAGCTCAAGGCCTAACAATAATTATTTTATCATTATTATTGTTATGATACATTTTTTATTAATTAAAAAAATTATTAAATTAGAATAGAAGAAAGAAAAAATTTAGACAACTGCCAAAGCTCGTTGTATAGATCCATTTCGGGAACTGCTAAATTCCTTCATCGGCAACGTTTAGGCCCGCTGCTACAACCATTCAGCCATCACAGCGGTTTTTTGTTTGTCTTCATTAATCCTACTTCTATTCTGGTTCGTTTGCCAATTGATATTTCAACACTGCGACATCTGTTGCAGAATGAATGTGAAACTTGGACTTGTTTTGATGGCAATGCTGCCATAGTGTCATATATTTTATTGACACTTTCCCCGTGCTCTGGGATGTATTAACAATTTTTGTTGTTATATCGGCCTACTGATTTGTAAGATCGCGGGTTCGAATCGAGCTCAAGGCCTAACAATAATTATTTTATCGTTATTATTGTTATGATAAATTTTTTCTTAATTGAAAAAATTATTAAATTAGAATAGAAGAAAGAAAAAATTTAGATGTCGCAGTGTTGTGAATATCAATTGGCAAGAACCAGAATAGAAGTAGGATTAATGATGACAAACAAAAAACCGCTGTGGTGGCTGAATGGTTGTAGCAGCGGCGCCTAAACGTTGCCGATGAAGGAATTTAGCAGTTCCCGAAATGGATCTATACAACGAGCTTTGGCAGTTGTCTAAATTTTTTCTTTCTTCTATTCTAATTTAATAATTTTTTTCAATTAAGAAAAAATTTATCATAACAATAATAATGATAAAATAATTATTGTTAGGCCTTGAGCTCGATTCGAACCCATAAAGCAAATTTTATTTATTCGATTTATCAGATATTTTGGTCAAATAAACTGGATGTTGATGATCGGAAGAAGCAACAAAAGTGCCCTTTTTTAATCAGGCAAAATTTCCGTTTGTTCAATGAACATTTATAATGTTACTAGCAGACCTGACAGACGTTGTTCTGCCCTAAATTTGGTCTATATTCATGGATTTCAATAAGCCTTTTCCGTCTAGCTCTCCACGTTTTGACCTATATCTCGAGAGCCTGTGCGTCGATCGCAACCAAGCCTACGCAATAACCACCACGTGAGATATACGCAACTTATGTGAAAGTTTGAACAAAATCGACCGACGCATCCCTTCAAACACCGGCGACCAACTAACACTCATTTTAGCCTTTCTTTTTATACTCAGGTGAGCAGATCTCACAGAGTATATTAACTTTGTTCGCATAAGTGTACCCCGTAACGGCATAAACTAATCGAGATAGATATAAACTTCTATATATCTAAATGATCTGGGCGAAAAAAGAAATTCATTTAGCCATGTCCGTCCGTCTGTCCGTAAACACGATAATTTGAGTAAATTTTGAGGTATCTTAATGAAATTTGGTGTGTAGGTTCCTCGGCACTCATCTCAGATTGCTATTTAAAATGAAAGCAATCGGACTATATATACTCCTACTTTTTCGATATCGAAAATTTTGAAAAACCGAAAAAGTGGGATAATTTATTACCAAAGACGGATAAAGCGATAAAACTGGGTAGGTGGGTTGAGCTTATGACGCAGAATAGAAAATTGGTAAAATTTTGGATAATGGGTGTGGCACCGCCCACTTTTAGCAAATTAATTATGGTAATTTAGAAGTTTTGCAAAGCTGTAATTTGGCAGGAACGTTGCCCCTATTATTATATGTGTGCTAAGTAAAAATTTCGAAATCGGATGACGAACACCCCCACTTAAAAAAATTTTTTTTTGAAGTAAACTTTTTACAAAAAATTGAATACCTTTACAGCATATAAGTAAATTATGTCAACATTCATCTCCAGTAATGATATGGTGCAACAAAATACAAAAATAAAAGAAAATTTCAAGTCGAACAAAAATTGACCAATCCTTGTGAAATTTGGAAAGGACATTGCTTCTATGACGATAACTGTTTTCTGTGAAATCGCTTGAAGCCACGCCATGCCTTAATTCTATACCAAATACGAAATAAGGGATGAAAAATGATGACTGGATTGGTTTTTTAACGCAAAATATAACTTTAGAAAAAACTTTCTAAAATGGGTGTGACACCTATCATATTAAGTAGAAGAAAATGAAAAAGTTCGTGATATTACATGTATAAGTAAATTAGCGGTACCCGACAGATGATGTTCTGGGTCATCCTGGTCCACATTTTGGTCGATATCTCGAAAACGCCTTCGCATATACAAATTAGGGCTACTCCCTTTTAAAATACTCATTAACACTTTTAATTTGATACCCATATCATACAAACACATTCTAGAGTCACCCCTGGTCCACCTTCATGGCGAAATCTCAGAAAGGTGTCCACCTATAGAACTAAGGCCCACTCGCTTTTAAATACTCATTAAACACCTTTCATTTGATACCCATATCGTACAGACACATTCTAGATTCAACCCGTGGCCCACCTTTATGGCGATTTCTCGAAAAGGCGTCCACCTATAGAACTATGACCCACTCCTTTTTAAAATACTTTTTCATACCTTCACACTCCATTTGATAACCATGCCATACAAACACATTCCTGGGTACTCTAGTCATTTTTCTACATGGTTATTTTCCCTTATTTTGTATCCAAAGCTCCCAGTTGAGTATGTAATGTTCGGTCACACCCGAACTTACCCTTCCTTACTTGTGATACATATATATAGATATGCCCATATATTTCACCATCTATTATAAGAGGTTTTTGGCTCCTAACTCCAGATTTTGGTGTATTAGATATTTCAAGTATGCATTTTTTGTACATTCGGCTAGACCTATAGCTGGAAGTTTGCCTCGCACCGAGTAAAGTTTTCCCTGATACACAGTGTAAAGCTGAGGACAGAGTGGAAGCGAGAAGCGTTGCCTTAAAGATAGAAAGCTATGGAAATAATTTATTTTGAAAATTGTAATAGCTGTCAGAGTACCAGCGTTGCTTAAAGCTTGTAAAATATATAAAAAAAATACATAGCTTCACGCCTAGCTTAGCTTACAGCTGATACTCCGCCGTCAGCCTTATTATTCCCACCACTATCAAGAAGGAGAAAACTCGAAAGCGTTGCTCATACGCCACGGTGTGCCGTGAACCCCCACAATGAAAGTCCTCATATTAAAATGAAATGTAGGGCGCGATAACCTCCGAAGAGATTTTATGCCGAGCTTATCTTCCAATTTAGGTCGTACTCCTTTTGTATTTTTCCTACAAATTGGCTGGGGCTGAACCTACATGTTTTATGCCGACTGCGAACGTCATCTGCAAGCCAGATGAATTTTCACTGATAAGCTTTTCATGGCAGAAATACACTCGAAGTGCTTGCCAAATCACTTGCCGCTTAGAAAAACTTTCTTCTAATTGAAAAAACTTGTTTCCAAAATTTTGATGTTGCTTTGCCCGGGACGTGAACCCAGGATCTTCGGTGTGGTAGTCGGAGCACGCTAAGTCTTCATATTAATTTATTTAAAAAATATTTTTCACAATATTTTGTAAATAAAAAATTAATCATTGAAAACGCGAGTTAAGTTTCAATGTTACTTAAGGCAGTATGGATTTAAAAGCGATTTCGATTCCACGTTTTTAAGGTAGAAGTTTACTTGGCAAATTTTATCATCAAATAATTTGGCTGCAAACTTTTGATTTTTATTCCAATACTAGCCTTTACCCGCGGCTCCGTCCGCAAGGAGAAAATGAAATATGTGGGCTATTCACGTTAGCCTGCTTATAAAGTTATCTGTTTAAAATTTTTTTTCTGTCTAATGCATTTTATTTTTGTAATTGAGTAAAAAAAGAACTTTATGAGCTGATAACCTGATAGGATCCCAAAATGATAACGAAATTATCCAGAAAAAGCCACGAAATGACCCCGACGCTATCGCGGACGGATCCCGAAAACCATCCAGAAACGCCCCGGAAGTGTTTCCAAAAGTTCCCGAAGTAGTCCCAAAAAAACCCGAAATGACAACGACACGATTCTAGACTTATCCAGATAACCACACAGAAATGATGCCTGAAGGGTACCAAATTGATCCCGAAATAGTCCCGAAAAAGTTCCGAAATTACCCTGACGGGCTCCCGGACGGATCTCAGAAACCATCCAGAAAATATCCAGGAAGGGTCCCTAAATTATCCCGACTAACTCCAGAAAAAGTTCCGAAATGGCTCCGAGGGGATCCACGATGGATCGCGAAAACCATACAGAAATGATTCCGGAAGGATTCCAAAATGATCCCGAAATAGTCCGGAATTGACCCAGATGGGATCCCGCACAGATCCAGAAATGATCCCGGAAGGGTGCAAAAACTATCCCGGAAAAGTAACAAAAAATCCCGAAATGGCTCCTACGGCATCCCGGACGGATCCAGAAATGATCTCGGAAGGGTCCCCAAATGATCCCAAAATGGTCCCGAAATGACCCTGATGGATCCGGCAAACCATCAAGAAATTATGCCGAAAGGGTCCCAAAATGATCCCGAAATAATACAGAAAAAGTCACGAAACGACCCCTAGAGGATCCCCAAATGATCCCGTATTAGCCCCGAAAAGGTCCCGAAATAACCCCGACGGGATCCCGGACAAATCCCGAAAACCATCCAGAAATGATGCCGGAAGGAATCCCAAATGATTCCGTAAAAGTCCCGCATTGATTCCGACGGGATCCCGAACGGATACCGAAAATCATCCAGAAGTGATGCCGGAAAGGTCCTCAAATGATCACCTAATAGTCCCGAAATGACCCTTAAGGGGTCATGGACGGATCCCATAAACCATCCAGAAATGATCCCGATATATTCCCGAAGAAGTCCCGAAATGACCCTGACGGGATCTCGAACGCACCCCTAAATGACCCTGACGGGATCCCGGACAGATCCCGAAATCCATCCAGAAATGATCTTGGGAGGGACCCAAATGATCCCGAAAAAGTCCCGCAATGATTCCGAGGGGATCCTGATCGGATACCGATAACCATCCAGAAGTGATGCCGGAAAGGTCCTCAAATGATCACCTAATACCAAAATGACCCTGACGGCATCCCGGACTGATCCCAAAATCCATCCAGAAATGATCTTGGGAAGGTCCCAAAATTATCCCGAAATAGTCTCGGAAAAGTTCAGAAATTACCCTGACGGGTTCCCGGACGAATCCTGAAAGCCATCTCTAAATGATCCCGAAAAAGTCCCGAAATGACCCTGACTGGACCCCGAAAGGATCCCGAAAACTATCCAGAAATGATGCCGGAAATGTCCTCAAATGATCACCTAATAGTTCCGAAAAGACCCTGACGGGATCCCGAACGGATCCCGACAACTATCTAGAAATGATGCCGAAAGGGCCCGCAAATGATCCCGTATTAGTCGAGAAAAAGTCCCGAAATGAACCCGACGGGATGCCGGACGAATCCCAAAAACCAGCCAGAAATGATGCCGGAAGGGACACCAAATGATCCCGAAAAAGTCCCGCAATAATTCCGACGGGATCCTGAGCGGATACCGAAAACCATCCAGAAGTGATGCCGAAAAGGTCCTCAAATGATCACCTAATAGTCCCAAAATGACCCTGACGGCATCCCGGACAGATCCCGAAATCCATCCAGAAATGATCTTGGGAGGGTCCCAAAATTATCCCGAAATAGTCTGGGAAAAGTCCAGAAATTACCCTGACGGATACCGGACGAATCCTGAAAACCAATCTTAAATGATGCCGAAAAAGTCCCGAAATGACCCTGATGGGACCCGGAAAGGATCCCGAAAACTAACCAGAAATGATGCCGGAAAGGTCCTCAAATGATCTCCCAATAGTTCCGAAAAGACCCTGACGGGATCCCGAACGGATCCCGACAACTATCCAGAAATGATACCGAAAGGGCCCGCAAATGATCCCGTATTAGTCGAGAAAAAGTCCCGAAATGACCCCGACGGGATGCCGGACGAATCCCAAAAACCATCCAGAAATGATTTTGGAAGGGACCCCAATGATCCCGAAAAAGTCCCGCAATTATTCCGACGGGAATCTGAACGGATACCGAAAACCATCCAGAAGTGATGCCGGAACGGTCCTCAAATGCTCACCTAATAGTCCCAAAATGACCCTGAGGGCATCCCGGACAAATCCCGAAATCCATCCAGAAATGATCTTGGGAAGGTCCCAAAATGATCCCGAAATAGTCTCGGAAAAGTCCAGAAATTACCCTGACGGGTTCCCGGACGAATCCTGAAAGCCATCCTTAAATGATCCCGAAAAAGCCCCGAAATGACCCTGACGGGATCCCGAAAGGATTCCAAAAACTATCCAGAAATGATGCCGGAAAGGTCCTCAAATGATCCCCTAATAGTTCCGAAATGACCGTGACGGGATCCCGAACGGATCCCGACAACTATCCAGAAATTATGCCGAAAGGGTCCGCAAATGATCCCGTATTAGTCGAGAAAAAGTCCCGAAATGACCCCGACGGGATCCCGGACGAATCCCAAAAACCATCCAGAAATGATGCCGGTAGGTATCCCAAATGATCCCGAAATAATCCCGAAATGACCTCGTCGGCATCCCGGACGGATACCGAAAATTATCCAGAAATGATGCCGGAAAGGTCCACAAATGATCCCCTAATAGTCCCGAAATTACCCTGATGGGATCCCGGACGGATCCCGAAAACCATCCAGAAATGATGCCGGAAGAGCCCCCAAATGATCCCGAAAAAGTCCCCAAATGACCCCGACGATATCCCGGACGGATCCCGAAAACCATCCAGAAATGATGCCGGAAGAGCCCCCAAATGATCCCGAAAAAGTCCCCAAATGACCCCGACGAGATCCCGACGGATCCCGAAAACCATCCAGAAATGATGCCGGAAGAGCCCCCAAATATCCCGAAAAAGTCCCCAAATGACCCGAAATGACCCGACGATCAGACATCCGAAACCACAGAAATGATGCCGAAGGGTCCCAAATGATCCCGAAATAGTCCCGAAAAAGTCCGAAATACCCTGAGGGCTCCCGGATCCCAGAAACCATCCAGAAAATATCCGGAAGGGTCCCAAATATCCCGACTAACTCCAGAAAAAGTTCCGAAATGGCTCCGAGGGGAATCAACGACGGATCGCGAAAACCATACAGAAATGATTCCGGAAGGATTCCCAAAATGATCCCGAAATAGTCCGGAAATGACCCAGATGGGATCCCGCACAGATCCAGAAATGATCCCGGAAGGGTGCAAAAACTATCCCGGAAAAGTAACAAAAAATCCCGAAATGGCTCCTACGGCATCCCGGACGGATCCAGAAATGATCTCGGAAGGGTCCCCAAATGATCCCAAAATGGTCCCGAAATGACCCTGATGGATCCGGCAAACCATCAAGAAATTATGCCGAAAGGGTCCCAAAATGATCCCGAAATAATACAGAAAAAGTCACGAAACGACCCCTAGAGGATCCCCAAATGATCCCGTATTAGCCCCGAAAAGGTCCCGAAATAACCCCGACGGGATCCCGGACAAATCCCGAAAACCATCCAGAAATGATGCCGGAAGGAATCCCAAATGATTCCGTAAAAGTCCCGCATTGATTCCGACGGGATCCCGAACGGATACCGAAAATCATCCAGAAGTGATGCCGGAAAGGTCCTCAAATGATCACCTAATAGTCCCGAAATGACCCTTAAGGGGTCATGGACGGATCCCATAAACCATCCAGAAATGATCCCGATATATTCCCGAAGAAGTCCCGAAATGACCCTGACGGGATCTCGAACGCACCCCTAAATGACCCTGACGGGATCCCGGACAGATCCCGAAATCCATCCAGAAATGATCTTGGGAGGGACCCCAAATGATCCCGAAAAAGTCCCGCAATGATTCCGAGGGGATCCTGATCGGATACCGATAACCATCCAGAAGTGATGCCGGAAAGGTCCTCAAATGATCACCTAATACCAAAATGACCCTGACGGCATCCCGGACTGATCCCAAAATCCATCCAGAAATGATCTTGGGAAGGTCCCAAAATTATCCCGAAATAGTCTCGGAAAAGTTCAGAAATTACCCTGACGGGTTCCCGGACGAATCCTGAAAGCCATCTCTAAATGATCCCGAAAAAGTCCCGAAATGACCCTGACTGGACCCCGAAAGGATCCCGAAAACTATCCAGAAATGATGCCGGAAATGTCCTCAAATGATCACCTAATAGTTCCGAAAAGACCCTGACGGGATCCCGAACGGATCCCGACAACTATCTAGAAATGATGCCGAAAGGGCCCGCAAATGATCCCGTATTAGTCGAGAAAAAGTCCCGAAATGAACCCGACGGGATGCCGGACGAATCCCAAAAACCAGCCAGAAATGATGCCGGAAGGGACACCAAATGATCCCGAAAAAGTCCCGCAATAATTCCGACGGGATCCTGAGCGGATACCGAAAACCATCCAGAAGTGATGCCGAAAAGGTCCTCAAATGATCACCTAATAGTCCCAAAATGACCCTGACGGCATCCCGGACAGATCCCGAAATCCATCCAGAAATGATCTTGGGAGGGTCCCAAAATTATCCCGAAATAGTCTGGGAAAAGTCCAGAAATTACCCTGACGGATACCGGACGAATCCTGAAAACCAATCTTAAATGATGCCGAAAAAGTCCCGAAATGACCCTGATGGGACCCGGAAAGGATCCCGAAAACTAACCAGAAATGATGCCGGAAAGGTCCTCAAATGATCTCCCAATAGTTCCGAAAAGACCCTGACGGGATCCCGAACGGATCCCGACAACTATCCAGAAATGATACCGAAAGGGCCCGCAAATGATCCCGTATTAGTCGAGAAAAAGTCCCGAAATGACCCCGACGGGATGCCGGACGAATCCCAAAAACCATCCAGAAATGATTTTCGGAAGGGACCCCAATGATCCCGAAAAAGTCCCGCAATTATTCCGACGGGAATCTGAACGGATACCGAAAACCATCCAGAAGTGATGCCGGAACGGTCCTCAAATGCTCACCTAATAGTCCCAAAATGACCCTGAGGGCATCCCGGACAAATCCCGAAATCCATCCAGAAATGATCTTGGGAAGGTCCCAAAATGATCCCGAAATAGTCTCGGAAAAGTCCAGAAATTACCCTGACGGGTTCCCGGACGAATCCTGAAAGCCATCCTTAAATGATCCCGAAAAAGCCCCGAAATGACCCTGACGGGATCCCGAAAGGATTCCAAAAACTATCCAGAAATGATGCCGGAAAGGTCCTCAAATGATCCCCTAATAGTTCCGAAATGACCGTGACGGGATCCCGAACGGATCCCGACAACTATCCAGAAATTATGCCGAAAGGGTCCGCAAATGATCCCGTATTAGTCGAGAAAAAGTCCCGAAATGACCCCGACGGGATCCCGGACGAATCCCAAAAACCATCCAGAAATGATGCCGGTAGGTATCCCAAATGATCCCGAAATAATCCCGAAATGACCTCGTCGGCATCCCGGACGGATACCGAAAATTATCCAGAAATGATGCCGGAAAGGTCCACAAATGATCCCCTAATAGTCCCGAAATTACCCTGATGGGATCCCGGACGGATCCCGAAAACCATCCAGAAATGATGCCGGAAGAGCCCCCAAATGATCCCGAAAAAGTCCCCAAATGACCCCGACGATATCCCGGACGGATCCCGAAAACCATCCAGAAATGATGCCGGAAGAGCCCCCAAATGATCCCGAAAAAGTCCCCAAATGACCCCGACGAGATCCCGCACGGATCCCGAAAACCATCCAGAAATGATGCCGGAAGAGCCCCAAATGATCCCGTATAGTCCGAAAAAGTCCCGAAATGACCCCGACGGGATCCCGACGGATCCCGAAAACCATCCAGAAATGATGCCGGAAGGTCCCAAATGATCCCGAAATAGTCGCGAAAAAGTCCCGAAATGACCCCGACGGGATCCCGGACGGATCCCGAAAACCATCAGAAATGATGCCGGAAGGGTCCCAAAATGATCCCGAAAAAGTCCCCAAATGACCCCGACGAGATCCCGACGGATCCCGAAAACGATCCAGAAATGATGCCGGAAGGGTCCCCAAATGATCCCGAAAAAGTCCCCGAAATGACCCCGACGATCCTGACGGATCCCGAAAACCATCCAGAAATGATGCCGGAAGGGTCCCCAAATGATCCCGAAAAAGTCCCCGAAATGACCCGACGAGATCCCGCACGGATCCCGAAAACCATCCAGAAATGATGCCGGAAGGGTCCCCAAATGATCACGAAATAGTCCCGAAATGATTCCGGAATAGTCCCGAAAATATCCCAAAATAACCCCGACGGGATCCCGGACGGATCCCGTAAAACTATACAGAAATGATGCCCGGAAGGGTCCCAAATGATCCCGAAATAGTCCCGAAAAAGTCCCGAAATTACCCCGGCGTAATCCCGGACCGATCCCGAAAACCATCCAGAAATGATCCCGGAAGGGTCTCGATATGACTCTTACGGGATTACAAATAAGGTGAAGCTAATTATAAAACCATGTTAATAAGGCAGCAGGCGCATTGGAGCGAATAAAAAGTTAGATAGAAACATACAGGTAAAGCTAATAAAAGCGTGCTAATAAAAACAATTGATGGAGGGCGGATGGCGGGAGTAGAGGAGAGGACCACTGATCGTTCCTCCAAAATTGTCTAGATCTCGTTCTGTATGTACCAGATACCAAAAACTATTGATTTAGGAGAAAATTTAGATTGAGTTATAACAATTTATGG
>JARSSU010048040.1:0-27990 GCA_029619165.1 Eurosta solidaginis | reverse complement strand
AAAAAATTCTAAATGGCACAAATCATCTAATAGCCCAATTGAAAATTTAGTAAAAAAATAAAAAAATTTTGTAACATAAGTAATTACCGAAACCAAAGAAAAAAAATATATATAAACTCAAGTACGTCACACTGACAAAATACCGCACTAGTAAAACAATTAAAACGAAAAAAAAATCTTTATTTACAAAACCAACACCACATATTAGTAAAACAAACCGCTTGAGACTGTCATAAATTTAATTGAAATAAATGACTTTATACTGTTTTCACACAGACGGCTTATTGGATAATAAAGGCAGTTTTCTACATTAAGACGGGTATTGAGCTCAATCTTCCTACAAAATTCGAATCTATAATTATTTCATTAGTAGCTAATCGAATGCCTAATGAAGTCAAAAGCACAATGCAACTCTGTTGGGAGCGTTCAGTTTCTTAGTTTTTGGTGTGTTCAGTGCTTAAAAATGTCATTTGTCAAAGTAAATGTCATTGTCTGCATGGCGAACGATACAAGGTGGCCGCATCGAACAGCTGATTATAACCATTTTTTTTTATTTGATACACCAACTTCCGGCGCAGTACGATTTTGACATTTGTCCATCGAATTTACAAAAACAAAGTACATGGAATTTTTATTTATGTATGTAGGTATGTCACCATACTGCCACCTTGTATCGTTCCGCCATGATTGTCTTTCATATAGCATTGTCATTTTATTCGCTTGACATTTCATCCTTCATACTAATCGAGCAGTTACTTCTGTGTGAAAGCAAAAAATTTACGATTTCATTAGAAGGTGAAATGAGATCATTAAGTTTCTGTGTGAAAACAGTATTACACTCAATGTAAAGTCATCCTCTAAAAATTGGTGGTGTTATATACATATATCTTGCATGCGTTCTAAACGTTTCTCACGCTGCCAATGCATTCGACACTTTGCTTATGTCGTAAGTATGAATGTGTTTATGATAATCACTGTCAACATAATTACGTTCCCACAGGCAGGCAAGCAAGCGAAGCGCGTGCGATATATGTAGAGCCACGCTTATACACCAGCGACCATGCGAACGGTTGCTATGTACAAACGTTTACATCGCTTATGCAATATGTATGTACGTATGATTAGTATATAGGAACTTTAATACATAAGAATTTGTTTAGAATATTTTACTATAAATAAGCCGAAATTTACTGAATAAAGTCAATTGAATCTTGGTGCCGCTTAAATGGCACTGCTCAGAATTTAATTCTTTACTTTACCATCTTACACTGTCAAACCATGTGTCTATTACATGTGTACATAAATAGGTCACTGTAATAATATGCTGCCTATCAGTTATGCATTATGAATCTATGTACTTTTAGTTTGTAAGTATTAGTCTAAATAGGTATTTGTCACGTAAGAAATTTTGTATAAAAAGAAAGTATTTTCCAATAAAATTCAATTCTGTTCAAACACTAAACTGACTACGTTTAAATATTCTTCATGGCAATCCTGCCAGTTTTAATAACTAGTTAGCAGAACATTTGCCATACAAGCAAAACTGCTAAAACGATCTTACTGTAAGAGATCCTGCCTAGTTTAAAGAAAAGTAAAAATTTAATAGTCCTGCCAAAAAGGCAAAAGGAACAATTTTTTTATCCTACAAAAATTGGTCTGCACCCTCAAAAATTAAATTAAGCGTATATTCGTACTTCCGGGCAAAGCCAGCTTCGGAGCAAAAAGCCAGGACATTTGAACAACAAAAACAATTGAAGGTTCTACAAAAAACACAGCGTACTATGTTATTACACAGCCCTGGCACAAACAACACAATCCAGCAATAAACGGCTAATGACTGGCGGTCTAGCTGCATAATAGAGTGGAATGCTACTATACACATTTTAGACTGGCAGCAAAAAACGAGAGAGATATAAATAAATGCAATAACAGCAACAGGATCTGAACAATAAACGTGAATGGCGAACAAATGGAAGTGGAATATAACATCGGCATAATAGCAAACCAACAAGGAAAATGACTGGCAGCACGAGGATAACTATTGACTGGCAGCAATTTTAAGTATAAATATATTTAACTCTTACAAAAAATTTGGCAGCTCAGCTGCTCAACCAGAAGCAGAAATCTTTGAAATCTTTGATTTCTGCTCAGGACAAATTTTTTTTTACAAACTTAAAAAAAATTAGAAGAAATATTTCTCTTATTAAAAGTATAGAAAGTCTATAAGTTACAGCTATCTCTATGCCAGAAATAACGGAAGAGGAATTCCACACAATTTTCAAAAATTGCGAGGAAAGATTGAAAGCTCTTATACAAACTACTGAGGAGGTTCCTAAAACCCCTACAGCAGTAAAGCAAGGCCCGACACCGATTACAATAGAAGATATCGGCGTCGGAATAAGATTAATAAGAAAGAGAAATTAAAAATATCGAGACATAAACGGGGAGGCAAACAGTATAGGAAAAAAGAGAGATAGCTGAAAAATTAGGTTATTAAATATAACAGTAGACGCTAAGGAAATAATTGAACTAAAATAAAAATAATTAAAGAATAGCAAATAGAAATAAAATTCTTTGTATCTAAAATAAGTAAATTGGAATGCCGATTTAGTGGGATAAAAATGCAAATTCAAAGTCAAAAGATAAAGATTACGAACAAGAAATAAATTGGTTAAGGAAATTTTGGGATTCCATAGGTATGAATAGGGAACCGACATTAGAAGATGTGAAAAACCCTACAACTAAAGAAATTGTAGAATGATTGGAATGGTCTTCCTAATAGAGATTAAATAAATTATAGTAGTTTTATTGAAATAAATTTGGTAAATAAATGTAAAAAAACGAGTTACAAGTTAATATTTGAAAATTACATGGTGGAAAACCATATTAAAGGTATCCAAATAACAGGATACGAAGTCAGTAAGGAAAACACTGAAGAGAAAAATTTTGAGAATAAATTGGTTATATATGAACCAAAGTTCGAAATAGAAAAGAAAGACGAAATCTCAGATAAGTGGTTAACTATTTTTTGTATGCGTAACTACATTTTTAATTGAGGCAATTGAATAATGTACAACAGCGCGTTTAAAGAAAAATTCGATACGCCAACTTCTATTTTCTCAAACAGAAATGAACAAATGGGATAACAAAAACATAAACAAAAGGATGCCCACGAAGCTTTAACAATAACAATTCTATCTAGAAATATTACATTATATAGCACTCTCGGAATTATGTGTCAGAAATATGAAAATTAAATAAATCTGTTTGCTCTGTAATATTTGAAGAGACAATACGTGTTTGAGATTTAATAAAACATAGAGAGATATATCCGTAGATCTTACAACAATGATAAAACCAAGCTAAAAGGCACGGCAAGAAACTTCATAACAATGAAAGCACTATCGCACAAAAAAAGCTAAAGCTAAAAACAGCAATAAAAGGCGAGTCAGTAGAAGTTTTAACAGCAAAACTCCTGAATATCCAACAACGCAGCAAAACTGCAAACCAATACACCGCCGAAATAGAAAAAATTACTAGGTCATTGGAAGGAGCTTATATCTTGGATGGACCCTGACCCAGACTTTGCAACCAGATACTCCACACAAACAGCAGTCAAAAATATGTGTAAAAACTGCTCCAATAACAAAGTAAAAATGATTATGCAAGCAGGAACGTCCACTTCAATGAACGATGCAATTTCTAAGTTTACAAACAGCTGTACAGAAATAGCGGGCAGCACAAACAATTTTAAACGTACGGCAGCAGAGTCAATACCGGAATAATTTTCGTGGAGGTAACCGAAGTAACAACTACAGGAGAGTAGTGTGTTTATGAATGTTTTGTACCACATTTGCATGGAAAACTGGGAGCATGTCTCACCCCAGCGGGTTAGGGAGTCAGAATATTCCCGCGGTAGGTATGCCTGTCGTAAGAGGCGACCAAAATACCAGATTCAAGGGGCCATGTAGCGCAACCCTTCAGGTTGCCAGCGCAATATTTAGTTTATCCAAACCCAATTGTCAACCTCACCTATCCGCGGTGAATCCTCATGGAGCTTGGGGTGGGGAGGGAGGGAATGGCCTGAAAGGTTAATGTGGCCACATAAGTCGTCCCGAAATGGTCGGGCTAGCACCTTAATGGTGCTGTGGTACCGGATCCGTATCCGGCAAAGGACCATTACATCGATAACACTCCCCCAAAGCCTTCGGGGAGCAACCTTATCGCTACAACAACAACAGCATGTCCCACCCTAAAAACTGAATGCTTCTGGACACTCTGTCACCAGTCTGGCTTAGGAATGGGGGCCAGTTCTATAGTTTCGGTTCAGTATGGGCGGAGTCTGATGGTATTAATGAGACCAGTTCTATATTTATCTTGACCTGAAATTTTACCACCTCTCAAAATCACTCAAAAATTTCTTTGCCTACATTTAGGCGCATACGTTCTTGCGGTTTCTGTTCCTTTCTTCGGTTTGTGTTCTGGCTGATCTATAAGAAAAAGCTTAGACCTTTTTGTTTTGTATTCTGCCTGCAAGAAAAAAAGAGCTTAGACATTCATCAATACAGGAAAGTATCGAACTCAGATTTTAAATTACCCATCATATTTCTAATGAGCCGTAGACTTCGCCCGAGCGTTTTTTAAAGAGTCCCTCAGATTTTTAAAGAGCCCTTGACTTTGTCTTGTATACATACTGGCACATATACATATATGTACGTGAGAATTTCCTGAAGCCGCAAATTTAGTTTTTAGATTTTTAACTAAAGTGCATCTTTATCATGGTGTTGTGGCTGATCTATAAGAAAAAAGCTTAGAGCCTTTTACATTTTGTATGAAAACTCGGATCATAACTCACCCTAACTAACGGTTTGTGTTCTGACTGATCTGTACGAAAATAGCTTAGAGCTTTTGCATTTTTATGGAAACTCGGTGCATGTTGACCTAACAACTCCTTACTTTCGGTGCAGTCTGGGACGAGTCTGGTCGTAGGAATGAGAACAGTTCTATATTTATCTTGACCTGAACATTTATGTCACCTCTCAAGATCATTCAACAATTTCGTTAGCTAAATTTAGGCGCATACGTTCACCAATGCAGGAGATATCGAGCTCATATTTTAAAGAGGGCTCCAAATTTTAAAGGGACCCAAATTTTAAAGAGACTCACGACTTTGTCTTGGTGCTCCGATATACCGCCTACCCCAACCGCCCACCCCATCCCCCTTTTTTCTCGTCTACAAAAAGGGTCAGTTGGGCACCCGTAGGGATAGATTGAGCATTTTATTTGACTTTTTATTAGGGTGTAAGTTTGTATGTACATACATATAAGTGCATGAGAATTTCATAATTAACTAAATGGTTACTGAATGTTAAAAAAGAATTAAAAAATTCTTTTTTATATCCAGATATGCTTCACATGTCTGTGCTTAACGTATAAAAAGTCTACCATTAAAAGATATTGCATTATTAATTTTCATAATGTTGCAACAGTAGATGTTCAAGGCTTAAAGCATACGACAATAGATTTATTGTAAAGGAAATAGCTGTGGGTCTCAACAATGAAGAATTCACTGTTTCCACATAAAAGCTCCATTTGAATTTCGGATCTGAGCAAGGATAATCTACGACAAACTAATTGGGTAATGGTACATACCCATAATTTTGTAATGGTCCTATGGAAGCGATAGTTTTAAATCTGTAAAAAACTATTGATGTCAAATTGAAGAACATTAAAGTTTTATGTTAAGGGGCAAGAAAAAGTGTGTGGATAGCAGCGCTTCTCCAAAAGCCGGTGTTTAACATTAGCGGTTTTTTACACGCGTATATCCGTTTACGCTTAAACTTTATATTGACTGCTAAGAGACAAACTATAAATACACCTCTGAAATTGCTGCGCATAAATTTTGTCCTACTAAATTTCAATACGCATTATACTCATATGTAACTGAAATATGTGTCTTTGTTTCACCCTCTACACTAATTCTATGTATTCTATGTGTGTCCACAATTCATCGCAACTGATTCAGCTATATGTTATACCCTATGGCCATCAGAGCGTTGCGTCTCCGCTTTTCGGTACACCCTGTTGCTGTAGCTAGTTGTTTAACCACAGCCGCTAGATGGGTCTCCTAAGCATTATCTAAGCGAAGATAGGCGTTTTTTTACACGCGCAAACGAAACGTATACGCGCGTGTTAAAAAAACACGGCTATTGAAGAGGAGAGTACAGCATGTGATGAAATTAATCTCTCTAGATTATATAGTTCACACCCAGATGTTGTGCGTTGTCAAATTCATTTTCATATTGATTTTAATGTGAAATCAACCAACGAAAAATTCGTTGTGCTTTAGAATCAGCATATATTTTGGTCAAATACATATCGGATAGTAATTAAAATTTATAATTAAATAAAACAGAATTAGAAATCTTAACTTTAGTGTTTTATTTTTATTTTTAAAGGGTGAGAATAAGAAGAACAAAAGTAAGTATATAAATACATTGTTTTCCAACATCAACCTCGTTTTAAATTGACGTGAACAAAGGGATATATCAAAATTAATTTTAATTTTATATCTCATTATATTATTATTGTTTTCAAAACTACCTACGGAGCACCATTTTGGGAAAACCTAGATAGTAATGCACTTGCGATAAACCAAAACTCGAAAAGTATTCAATTTAATTTAACATTGCCGAATAGTAATATTTTACAATTAATATATCATTATTATTACTAAAACAAAGTGAGCCTCTTTTAACGAATGACGAAGAAGAAATTGAAGTGTTGTCCACGACGCCATTATTTTCGCCCTCCACAACAATCGCACCATCGTCTAAAGTTGATTTTTCAACGGAAGGGAAGCCTATGAGAATTTTTACTATAGATGAAGCTATAGAGGCATTTCGTAGAGAGTTCATTGAAAAGGAATCTGATATTGGAGGAATCATTGAGACAAAACAGACATTTTATCGACATTTTAACTGGAATATGATAATTTTGATATACCAATTCGTTGTACTTATGATAGTAGATATATGGAAAAAAATGTTGAGCATCAAGTGCTTTGAATATCGTGAAATTGAAACTGAACGAATTCTAAGTAATGGTGATATTGAAAGATTCTAGTCCAGGATACTTCATTTAAAAGACCACATGTAAAAATATTTGATGTTAAAAACTATAGACAAACATATAATATGGTCATTGTATAATGTACCTCACACGTGTATAGATAAACATAAAAAAATAAAAAACGATATGAAATTAACTAATTTAATAAAAATTCTACTTATATACCTGTTTTGTTTAAGTTATGGAACAAGTTATCCCTATAATCAATTTATGAATTAAGAACAAAATATAAGCAAATTTAGAAATTTTGAAAATAGTAAACAGACTAGTTTGAATAAAATATTCCAAACACTTCATTACGTTTAAAAATAAATGTAACAATTCAATTGATAGATCAGAGTTTTCCTGAGCTCAATCCATCATTATTAAAAACAACATCAACAACAACGCAGAGCCCTGGGGGATCTTTTAGACCAACTAACCCCGATCAAAGGACTGAGTCACATGGTGCGAAAAAAAGTGCATACACCATTCTAGAGGCTATTGTCAATTATAAAACTTACTAGTTGAAAAGGAAGAGATAATAGGAGGCATTCTTGAAAGCCCAGAGGGCTTTTATAGACATTTTAATTAGTTTACGATAATTGTGAAATACGAATTAAATGCTCTTATTACAGCAATTATATACAGCGTATTTTAAATATCTATTGCTTTGAATTTCCGGAGAACAATACGGAGGCATTACATAAACGAGAAGTATTATATGAGCACGTTTCATACGACAACAATAATTCATGTTGATCGTTATTTTCAAATATTGCATATGAAGGTTTAGTAATCGCAGACAGGTCATCGTCGTCAGCAGCAGTAGCAGCATATTTAATTTTCTGAAATAATTTGAACATATTTTACCTGAAGAGCAGAAGGAAAGACTTTTCGAAACTCATTCAAAAATGAGTATAGGGATAAATTAAGTAAAATAAAGAATCATTTCGGTGAAACATTATGAAAATTGTGTTTGGTCGAATTCTAATAGCACAGATGGCCGAGACACTTGCAATGCTCACACCTAGAGCGTTTGGATGAGGAAACCTACAAAATATGAACACTTATAAAAAATTTATAATCAACTTCGTTGTAAATGTTGTAAATAAATTCTACGTGTAAATACTTACTTTTTCAAATAAACCTTTTAAATAAATAAAAAAATACAATATTATCTTTTTTTAATTTTTTATTATTGTTTCTTCAATTATCCTAATATTATCAAAGTTTATTTCACAAACAAACTCAAATATAGGTAAAGTATCTACATACTCAAACATACTAATAGTATCGTCGTCTCTTTCAGACCATGAGACGGTAACTTTTATAATGGCATAGAAATCCTCCTGGCTTAGCTCTATGATGGAAACTCCTGTCAATAAGTAGTATTGACATTCCATTCTGCTATGACCCCTTTAACAAATTCCGTTGCCAAATCTCCGATTTTGAAAGGTAAATCGGCGTCTCTCCAGCTTCTCCTAAGGACGGCATCAAAATCGATATTTTCTGATGTTTCATGATTTAATACATTGAAATATCCTATGTCGTTTTCCAGATTAGTTTTTATAATGATCTGCTCTTCTCTATAGCCACTATTAAACTTTTTAATTCCATTTGTGTTAGCAGAGACAGCCTTGTGAAAATTTTTTTTGTGTGCGATAAGAAAAATTGTGAGTAGCAATCTACTTGTGACATGTTATATTATTATAAGCAGCAATGCGTAATCTGCTTGTGTGTTGTATGGGTGTTAGCAATCTACTTGTGATATGTTATATTATTATAGGCAGCAATGAGTAATCTCCTTGTGTGTTGTTTCAGAAAATTACCACTCTTTTTTTTAAATAATCTTTTTGACAACATTTATAAATGGAATATATTCATACATTTTTTCATGGATGAGTATACAATAAGCAGCAGTGTTAGCAGAGACGGCCTTGTGAAATTTTAGCTCAATCCGAATATCGATGGGACCGCTTTTTATAGATTCATTCTGATGTGTTACATCTAAAACAATTATTGCAGCAGTTTGAATAAATTGATCAGGTGATAAAAGTGGTTAGGTAGTTCGTCCATAGTAACTTTGTTGAAATTTCAAATACATGTCATATAATAGAGCATACCGATTTCGATCAAATTTAATATTAAGATCATCATATGGATATGTAGTGGAGTTGAGGTGAACTTTAACATCCAATAAGTCACAATGTGTAAATTTATTTTCGTTTTGAAATCCTAAAATATGAGGTCTTTCATTTTCACCAACCAGTTTGACATTCCATAAGATATTAGTGCTTTCCTGTAGAGACGGATTATGATAAACATCCCAACTTCTAAACGAAATGTTTAGTGGTTGTTTGCTATTAATTGTTCTCAACATAGTTAACCGATACGAGTCTGAAAGTTGAACATGTGGCACTTTCCATGTAATATTTAAAAGTTTTAATGAAAGCTTTTCTGACAGTGTAGTTGACATCATAACAGCATCGTGTTTTTGGCTCGTATTAAGATTAATTCATGTTTAAAATTTACAATAATTTTATCAAAATCTTCAGCGAATCCTAGCAGGTTTTTCAACGGTACACAAAAATTAAAATTACTAGTCTTTAGATTAATATTTTCAAATGGACACCACCCTGCAATTTATGGTTTTTTGCTCTCAAATTCGTTAAGTGATACATAATTTTTCATTGCTTTTGTAATACCCAACTTTCTAGTGCGATCAATTTCTATTATGCCATACAATTATTAAAAAGCTGCACAGTTTTTGAAACTTGCGAATTACTATTTGATACGAAGCCCTCAATGTATAAATACTCTCACTAGGTTGCACATATAGGTCTTTATTTTGTATAGGGATCCGAATTTCATCATTGTTTTGAAACGATTGCAGATATGGTATGTAGCTATGGTAATCCTTTTTTATTATACCATTATCAAATATGGGTTTGGACAAAACGTTTATTATATCACTCATTTTTTGAACTAAATCCTAGACTTATTAGGAACTCCTTATTCGGGGGGGTTAAATCAATTTTATGTTGAACAGGACATTTTACTTCTTTGGAGTCTAGATTTTTTGTTTTTGTATCCAATACTTTTGAGGCTGATTGAAAACTATTCACAAAATCTGTATGCAGTGGCTTTTTATTAAAAATGATCATTTTTTTAAATAGGTTTTAAATGCAGTCTTATTGATATGTTCTCTCCACGAAAATAACCAAGCAACTCTAAGAACTAGAGTGTTTATTTGACGTGTGTTAACTGGTAAATATATAACAACAGGTATTTCTGAGATTGTATATCCTGGACTAACTCTAAGCGAAAACTGATGAATTGTGTGCACAGATAGTTCATTTATATATGATCCGTTGATGATATTGCATTCAACAGATGTCGTGCTTATTTTTGTTATATCCACTGGATTGTCAGAGTAATGAACAATCTTTGGCTCCAGTATTCTTCTACTAAAACCTAGTAATGGGCCAATTGTGCATTCTTTATCAAAATTTACTTCTTCCTTAAAGCTCATAATTTCAATTTGAAATGTATTAGGGTTAGCGCTTATATCAATATATCCTTGATTTAAAGGTTCATATATGTTAGTAATTTTTTCAACTATATCATCCATTTCATATGTTCCAACAGGTATCTCAATAACATTCGATCCAATGTGAAACAAATTGTTTTCTTTTTCCACATTTGGAAATGTGTGATATGAGTCAAAACTGATTAACCCACAGACATAATCTTGTTTGAGTTCTATGGGAGGGAATAATTTGCAACCAGTATAGATGAATTACCACGTATTGTTAATGTAAGCGACATGGTGATAGGCTATCATTAAATACTTAACTGAAATAATTATTAAAAACACTTTTCTATTTATTTGTTTATTTATTTATTTTATTTATTTAAATCATTAACATCCACCCAGGAATTGTGTTCAGAAGAGAATGCTAACCATTTAAAATAAACTCCATTATTTCTACGTCCAAAACTGTTTCAATTAAATATAAATGAGGGAGTTTAGTTTTCAAAAGTTCATATTCGTAAAATCCTCCCTTAATAAATTTACCTTTATAGTCTTCAAGTATATATGTTGTAGGGTTTGTGTTTTTAAATTGACTTTATTTTAAAAACTTCTGTTGTCCAATTTTGTGTATACTCCTTTTCAAATACATGTTTATATTTACTTATTCTAACCTCAACATTAATTTTAAAATTTGGTCTTTTAAATTGATGTATGCAGTGTTCAATAAATGTTGTTCATTCGAGGAATTTACCTCATTTGGAGTCATGGTACTGTGGATAGTATTATTATAATCATTTACGAAATTTTTATAGATATCAATCCATTTATAAGTTCCCCGAAAACTAAATTGCTTCCACATCATTCCTTTTAGTGTTCTATTGAATAGCTCTATTATAGATGCGTTTAATGATGAAAATGTTGAATAATGATCTATATTTTTTATTTGTAATAACCCTGCAGTATACTAGAAGAATACTAGTTGGCCAAAAATCTCAACTAGTATGAGTTCTGTAATTTTCCATATAAGCAACTGGCATTTTTAACACGGCGATGTCCTACGAAATATCAATTGCCAGTCTCTGCATCAGCATCATACCAATTCACAAACTAGTCATTATATACACCAACATCATACCAGATGCCATACTAGTCAGCATACCCATCAGGGTCTTACCAATTGACATACTAGTAAGCCTTTGAGCCAGCATTATACCATATGGCATACTAGTCAGCATACCCATCAGGTCCTACCAATTGACATACTAGTCAGCCTTTGCGCCAGCATTATACCAGATGACATACTAGTCAGCATACCCATCAGGGTCCTACCAATTGATATACTAGTCAGCCTTTGCGCCAGCATTATACCGGATGGCATACTAGTCAGCATACCCATCAGGGTCCTACCAATTGACATAATAGTCAGTGTATTCGACATCAACATACCAGTTGGCATACTACTCAGTCATTATGCATCATTGTAATACCAGTTGACATACTAGTCAATATTTGCATCAGCGTCCTACTAGTTAATATACTAGACCTAGTCGGGTTGAAAAATTCCTTGAATAAATTAGCTCAAATTCATTTTATTCATCATATTTCATATATATAAAAAAGTATGTATATATATACATATGTATTCACTTTAAAATGTATCACTTCATTACATAATACTTTGGAATAGATTTTAGTAAAAATACATATACGTATATAAAAATTAAAAAGTATAGTTCAAATTTGCTAAACTACTTCAATGCATTTTTGATTGTATTTTTATAGATATCACTTCATATATATCACTTTAAAGTATATAAAAATTGGTACTAATATAAATAAAATTACTTGTATATAATAACCAAAAAATAATAGTTCAAAATTTTCTAACTAAATTCAAATTCATTTCAAAAATAACCTACATCTTAGGAACTAATGTAAATTAAAATTACTTATATATAAAAATTAAAAAGTTATAACTCAAAATTTTCTAACTAAACTCAAATTCATTTCAAAAATTAACGTTGAAGGTTTCATTATTCTTATGCAACTAAATAGCTACACCTTTTTTTATGTTTAGATGAGAAAGTTGCAGATGAAGGTCAGAATTTTAAATTGAAGTTCATAAAATTATAATTCCAGCTCAGAATATATAATTGTAGTTAAACAAATTTTAATTGTAGCTCAGAATATTTAAATTGAAACATTTTTTGAACTTCAATTGTAATTTTCTGAATTTCAATTGCAAATTCTTAACTTAAATTATTGTTTTCTGAACTCCAATTGAACATTCTGAACTTCGTTTGTAATTTTCTGAACCAAACCTGAAAAAGGCGTAGTGAAACAGTTTACTCCAGCCTTTCTGGTATTGGTTTTACTGTCTTCGCCAAGCCGCCTTTTTTTTGAAAAACCCGCTTCTTATGCAACTGCATTGCTTTTCGTAGTTCTTCTTCCCGTTCATCATTAGAAGTCAGACATATAACAGCTTCTTCGAAATAATAATATATTAATATTATGTTAATTTAATACTTTTTTACGGATGTTACCCAAGAAAACTGAATAAAACTTTGCATGTTCTTTAAGGCCCTTCTTCCCATGAGTGCCGTCAACATTGTAGTCCATTATGACTGCACTGTTGAGGACTTTGTGGAGGTTTTTCTTCACCAAATTTTGTAGCAAGTTCCTAAGCGTTGAAATCTGTGAAAATAATTATTAAAATATACCAAGTATGATACAGAATCATTCCAATCACAACATAGCTTTAACTCCATTCACAAAGTCCATAACCAAAAATTGTTTTTTAAGAAGAATTTATAACATATCTTGTAATTGTTGGTTTGGGACTTTATTAATTGAGCTACCGATAAGTAATTAAGAAGACTTTAAAACAAATGTTTACTGTCCAGAAGGAAGTATGACGAAGAAAAACAGCAAAACACTATGGAAAAAAGTTTTTGTTCGTATTTTGTTCTACCATGGCGTAACCGATTTTACACCAACGATAAATACGAATCTGTCAAACTATTTGTGAAAGTGATAAAACAGTATGGATTTAATGAGTAGACGTTGGTATTAGTTTACGAATGTCTTTAATCCGATTCACCAATTACTATACATTGAGATTTTAAAAATTTTCTTTAATTTTTTGTTCAAAAAGTAAATTTAAGAAGGCTGTCTAAGATCGGGTGTAATCAAACTCCATATTCTCAGCCAAGATCTCTTATCGTACAGACAATTAGTTTAAGTTTTTTGAAATTAAATAAAATTAATACTTAGTGCGATTTATCTACGACGAGGTTTAGGCCGAACTTGTCTTTCAAATTTGTATCGATCTTTTTTTTTAGTTTTCCCTACAAATTGGAAAGACGCGAACTACAAGGATTAAGGCGATTTTGAATGTCATCTGCAAGGCAGATGAATTTTCACTGAAAAGCTTTTCATGCATAAATACACTCTTAGTGTTTGCCAAATCACTGCCTTGAGCTGTTGTTGTTGTTGTTGTAGCAATGCTCGCCCCACCTAATAGCCGCGACCGATCACAAATTGTCATCAATGTCGTCAAACGAGAGTCCAAAGAAACTTGGTGTTTCAACAGGGGTGGACCATAATGAGAGGGGTGTTAGACCCGTTGGTTCCATATTACAATTAAATAGATGGTTGGTGTCATGTGGGGACGCATTGTAAGCAGGACATACATTTTGTATGTCGGGGTTGATTCTGGATAGGTACGAGTTTATCGTGTGGAGTGACGCGCGTTTTCCTACGGATAGCGCGTTCCTCCTCTGCTAGTTCTGAGTACTCTTCTTCGAGTACCGGATTTGCCGGGCAACTCCTGGCTTAGATGTCCGACGGCTGTTTATGGATATCACCCAGGAACTACTTGTGCTTTTTTGGCATCATACGACTATGTTCTCAGGTGCCGTAATTCCTCATAATGCTTACGGATATGGCCCCTTATGGCCACTGGGCGGTGTAGTCTCATTAATCAGATGTCTGTTTGGATGCCCAGGTTTGTGGGTATTTAAGAGAAACTGTTTCGTTGGCGTTTTATTTCTCTCCCTAATGGGGAGTACTCTCGACTCATATTGTAGATCGTGTTCTGGGGACATAAGAAAACAACCCGCAGCCATTCTGAGGGCAGTATTTTAGAAGACCTGTATTTTCTTCCAGTGAGTAACCTTTATTTAGCCTTGGCGACCATATCAGGGACGCATATCTTGTCGGCCATTGGCACTGTAAGTGAAAAAGTGTGTCCTTATGTTTACCCCAAGTGTTGCCGGCAAGAGATTTGAGGATTTTATTACGGCTGTTATGGTTTTCGGTACTACATACTAGCGTTAAGTATTAAACTCGATACTATTAATAAGCATAATAATCGATACTAGCATTGAACTGCAATCTCTGTTATTGAAATAAAGTAAGTTATTATACAGCATTACAACAGGTGCAATTGCGGCTGCATGTAGATCCTGATCGAACATCATTCCCAAGATTTTAGGGTATAAAACAGTCGGTAGCGTAGTGCCTTCGACGTGGATGTTCAAATGGTCGACATTTGGGACGTCCATATTGTAAAGAAGGTCGCGGAGGATTAAGTCGGTGATAATGCCAGGTTTCGCGAGGCGAAAAAACTGGAGAGATCGGGAGGTAGCTTATTCTGTTGCAAAGCTGATCGATCTGTGGGCCTGGACCTATAGCCATTATTTTGCAGTCATCGGCGTAGGAAGCGATAGTGACTCCTTCTGGTCGTGATATGAAGAAGTTAATCAAAAGTGGCACACCTTATATAATAATTCTCTGGTTTGTTGTTACTTTCCTGAATTGCACCGATGCTTGCCGATCAGACTTGGGGGAAGGGGAGACCCTTCTAGGTCTTCCATTCACGTGCCGTGGTTGACCGTATCAAAAGCTTTTGAACGAGCCAGTCGTGGTTGACAGGCCAAGCAGCACCAGCACCGTCCTATGATGAGTGTTAATGGATTTCAGTAGTGATATGCACTTTACGGAAGTCTGGATAACCGAAGAATTTCGTTTAAATGAGTTACTGACTAAAGGAATAATATCGGTAGATACTGGTTGGGTTTCCGGTTTTTGGTAGGGGGTTTATCCTTGCCATTCTCCGTTATTTTGGAATGGCAAGTGCTTTTAACGAGAAGTAGAAAAAATGTGTGAGGCTGCAGATACCCTCATGGTCAAGGTGTTGTGGCATCGGCATAGGTATTCTGTCTGGGACCAAATTCTAGTCGATTAGATCATCCAAATACTAACTAGTATGAATAACATCACAAAGTCATAGTCAATAAACTATTCTAAAGCTGACTAGTATGATAAATGAGATGAAATTCTACTCAGTTAACTACTCATACACTAACTAGTATGAATCACGGCACAAAATTATAGTCAATGAACTACTCAAAAGCTGACTAGTATGATGAACGCCACAAAATTCTAATCAGTTAACTACCCATACACAAACTAGTATGAATCACACCACAAAATTATAGTCAATGAACTACTCAAAAGCTGACTAGTATAATGAACGCCACACAATTCTAGTCAGTTAACTACTCATACACTAACTACTTAGTATGAATAACGCCACAAAGTTCTAGTCAATGAACTAGAATGTTCGCTGACTACTTTGGCTTTTGACTGCAGGGATATCATTCGTTTTTGTTTTACTATCAAGATCACTTACTTACTTAATTGGCGCTTAATCGTCTAAACGGTTATGGCCGTCCAACAAGGCGCGCCAGTCGCTCCTTCGCTCCGCCAACCGGCGCCAATTGGTCACACCAAGGGAGTTTAAATCGTTTTCCACCTGCTCCTTCCAACGGAGTGGGGGCCGCCCTCTACCCCTCTACCGCTTCCATAGGCGGGTTCCGATAGAAACACTTTCTTGGCCGGAGCATCATCTTTCATTCGCATAACATGGCCTAGCCAGCGCAGCCGCTGAGTTTTAATTCGCTGGACTATGTTGATGTCTGCGTATAGCTCGTACAGCTCATCATTAAATCTTCTTCGGTACTCGCCATCGCCAACGCGTAGAGGTCCATAAATCTTTCGAAGAACTTTTCTCTCGAACACTCCCAAAGCCGCTTCATCTGCTGTTGTCATGGTCCATGATTCTGCAGAGGGAGAGGACTTTACTTTTCAATTGTCCTATTTGGCGCATTGTGAAAATCTGGTCGATGGTAGATTTACCAGGTCTGAAGCCGCACTGATAAGGTCCAATCAGCCGGTTCACGGTGGGCTTCAATCTTTCGCACAATACACTTGAAAGGACCTTATATGCGATATTAAGAAGGCTGATTCCACGATAGTTGGTGCGTTTTGCAGTATCCCCCTTCTTGTGGACTGGGCAAAGAACACTTAGATTCCAACCGTCGGGCATGCTTTCGTCCGCCCATATTTTGCTAAGAAGCTGCTGCATGCGCCTTACCAACTCCTCGCCGCCGAACTTGAATAGCTCCGCAGGCAATCCATCCGCGCCCACAGCCTGGTTGTTTTTAAATCTGGTTATTGCTATTCTAACTTCGTCATAATCGGGCGGGGGGACATATATTCCATCATCATCGATTGCGGGATCGGGTTCTTCATCTCTGCGCGGTGAATTGCTGCCTCCATTTAGGAGAGCAGAGAAGTGTTCCCTGCATAATCTAAGCACTCTCTGGACATCAGTTACAAGATCGCCGTTTTCATTCCTACAGGAGTTTGCCCCGGTCTTAAAACCTTCCGTCTGTCGCCGTATTTTTTGGTAGAATTTTCGGGCGTTATTCCTGGTGGCTAGCAGCTCAAGCTCCTCGCACTCACGCCTTTCTGCTTCTGCTTTTTTCTTCCTGAAAAGGCGTCTCGCTTCCCTTTTCAACTCACGATAGCGTTCACACACTCCTCTTGTCGCGCTCGCTTTTAACGTAGCCCTGTAGGCAGCGTCTTTTCTTTCGGCTGCAACGCGGCATTCTTCATCATACCAGTTATTTTTTCGTGGCCGCCGGTAACCAATTTTTTCCTCGGCGGCGGTACGAAGTGCTTTGGAGATATGCTCCCACTGCTCCTGTATTCCTTCAGGATGAGTTATGCCCTCAGAGAGCAGGTGTGAGAGTCGAGTTGCGAAATCATTGGCAGTCTGTTGTGATTGAAGCTTTTCGACGTCTAGCTTTCCTTGTGTTTTTTGTTCCTTGTTTTTAGCCGCGTTGAGGCGGGTGCGTATTTTGGCTGCAACGAGATAATGGTCCGAATCGATGTTAGGTCCTCGGATCGTGCGCACATCTAAAACACTGGAGGCATGCCGTCCGTCTATCACAACGTGATCGATCTGATTGCGAGTATTTCGATCAGGAGACAGCCATGTAGCTTGATGTATCTTTTTATGCATGAACCTCGTGCTTGATATGACCATGTTTCGAGCACCGGCAAAGTCAATCAGCCTCAGTCCGTTAGGAGAAGTTTCATTGTGTAGGCTGAACTTTCCGACTGTAGGGCCAAAAACACCTTCTTTGCCCACCCTGGCGTTAAAGTCGCCAAGCACGACTTTTATATCATGACGGGGGCAGTGCTCGTCTGTGCGTTCTAATTGTTCATAAAAAGTGTCTTTCACCTCATCGTCTTTCTCCTCTGTCGGCGCATGTGCGCAGATGAATGATATATTAAAAAATTTTGCTTTTATTCGGATAGCGGCGAGACGCTCGTCCACAGGCGTGAACGCCAGCACTTGGCGAGAAAGTCTCTCTCCCACCACGAATCCGACGCCGAAACTGCGCTTATTCGCATGGCCACTCCAATATATGTCACAATTTTTGATCTTTTTTCTTCCTTGCTTCGTCCAAGGCATTTCTTGGATGGCGGTGATGTCAGATTTTGCTTTGACGAGGACATCAATCAGCCGGGCATCTGCACCAATCCCATTCAGGGAGCGGACGTTCCAGGTGCATGCCCTCAATTCATTGTCCTTCAAACGTTTGCCATGGTCGTCATCAATAGAGAGTGTATTTATCCGAGGCTTGTTGTATCAAGATCACTAGCATTCACATAATTTTCAACGGTTGGCAAAGTATCAATTTCCATGTCTTTACTTTCTTTTGCACTGTCCGCCTGCCAAATTTTATCATCATCATCATCACCATTATAATAAGTAACATTGTTTTTATTACTAGAGTTTTTCAAATTATCAACTCGCCAATTTTCGTCATCATCATCATCGTCATTACAATTAGTAACATTATCTTTATTACTAAAGTTTTTCAAATTATCAACTAATTCATTTAATGGTTTTGAAATGGGCTTAAATGTCTCCTCCTGGCTTCTGATATAGCTAGCAAAGATAGCGGACGGTTTTTTCTGTGCTTAAGAAAAAAAAACAAAATTTGCAAATTTTATACAAAAATTGTTTGTCTAAATAAAGTGTGTAATCAACGTTTTTATTACAATGTGTGGTAAGACGAAAATATAGTTCCAGGTAAGCTGCCTTGTGCGTACATTGATTGCCTAATTATTTTTCATCTTGAAATATAAATTTTTGCAAGTAAAGTGAAACGTGTTTTAAATAGTGGAGGTGACGCCATGGTGTCAAATTTTGTGGAAAAAGGTGGTAGGTACACCCAAAGAGGTGCCACCAAATATAGGCAGAAAGAGGAAAAAAGATGCAGAAGCAGATTTTAATAGACAAAAAAAATCGGATTTTTCAATTTTTGTTTAAGAAATGGCAGAAAATAATTTTACAGTTCCTTCATCTAATGCAACAAGTGCAACAACAAATTTAAGTACAGTTAGTCAAAATCCCGCCATTGCAGGTGTCTTTATATCCAAGCAAGATGTAATGAGAGAAACGGTGCTTTACCCAGCAAACCACAAAGGCAAAGCAAGCGTTCTCTTTGATACATCCAAAGCTGAAAACATACAGAATAAAAAAGTGCAAAATGGCCTATTTTTATGGCGCAAAATTGAACTTAAAAGTAATTTCAAACATCAAAGCAATTGGTTTAACGCTATATAGAATAACATTTGAAAATGCATATTTTGCAAACAAATGCATAAATAATGATAGCATCAAATATATTATTATAAGCACTTTTATCCCTAAAAGCTACATAGAGTCCTATGGTGTTATTAAAGGCATTCCACTATACTATTCTGATGATGAAATCAGAAAAGGCTTGGTGTCGGATGTACAAATTACATCAATTCCAAGAATTTTTAGAAAGAGGAGTAAGGAAAGTGATACCAGGGTTCCGACCTGGTCGGTTAAAATAGGTTTCTCTGGAAACAACATCCCAAAAAGCGTTATGCTAAACTACACCATTCTTGAAGTTCACTACTTTTTTTCCCTATTGTGAGACAATGCTACAAATGTGGTAGATTAGGCCATACTCAAAAAGCATGTTAATCAGAACGCAGATGGCTGAAATGCGGCAAAAAATAAGTATGTGTTAACAACTGTATCCTTTGCGGGGATTCCTCCCATATTGCTTTTGAAAGAAAAAGTTTTCCGTTTTGGAAAAATGAAAATCATGTAGTCAAACTAATGACTTTAAAAAATCAAACTAGAAGAGAAACTTTAAGTGAACTTAAAGCGGAATCTACTAATAGATTTGAGCTTCTTAGTGAGGATCATTTTCCTTCACTTGTCTCTCAAAATGAATCGTTCAAAAACAATCAAAATGAAATTAACAAAATACTAACGCCATTTTCATATGCCAGGATTAACAAACATCAAAGTCCAAAAGCGACAATTAGGGAAAAAGCCGCGCAAACTAAATTAGTACGTTTGAAAAAACTCAAAATAATGGAGTAGCTTTTAGTCGGCCTAACCTCCATCTAGTTTCTGAAATAGAAAAAATTACCACTGAAATGACTAAATTTGCTAGGGATGCCTTCCGCCAAATAGACTACCCAGCAGGTGTAAGCGCTTTTGTGCATTTCTGGGATAGAAAATGCTGAGTTATAAAATATAAGTGAAGAATCTTTATTAAATCAAACTGAGAGTGCTACAATATAATATTCAATCATTGTCTAAAAACCAAAATAATATTGATTTCTTCTTAAATTCAAAAGAATTTGAAATGGCGTGTCTCAGTGAAGTTTTTTCACATGATGACACAACCAAAAACAAAAAATTATCAAATTTTAATATAATTGAAAAGAAGAGAAACGATGGTTATGGAGGGGTTGCTATTGCCCTACGAAATTCCATTCGTTTCAAAAAAATCAACTTTCACACTGATCATGATATCCTTATGATTCAAACTAAAAACTTGACAAAAAACCTAGTAATTTGCGCTGTTTATTTTGCACCATCCATGGATTTACCTACCTTTAAAGCAATCATTTAGTACCCTTGAGGCCTGTACAAATGTACTTATTATGGGTGATTTTAACGCCCGATCAAAGAAATGGGGAGACAATCCGAAAGGAAAATGGAACAGCACTTTTTCTGAAATTTCAATTTTTCACTGCATAAACAACGGGACTTTCATACCTAACTTAAAGGACAAAAGTAAAGGTTCGGTTTTAGATTTAACTTTTACAAATATTTCATCACCAATTCATTGGGAATTAATACAATACCATCTAGGTGGTACCAACCACTATCCCATATCAGTAGACGTAGACTTTACTGAATCTAAAAGTATAAATTTTCTTTCAAAAAAAAGACTCCTAACCTCTTTAAATTCAATATCATTAGAATCTTTTACAAAAAATATCACCAAAACTTTGCCAACGAAATTTCTAAAGCTACAGTCACTCTCTCTAATAAAACATCAAAACAGTGGTGGCATGAAAGCCTGAATAAACATTTTAGACTTTACATTGCAGCGACCAAAAAATACGACAAATATCCTACTCCGGAAAACTTTAAAAATGCCTTAGAATATGAAAAAGTATGGAAAGATGAGGTACGTAAAGCGAAAAGAAATAATTTTCAAGACAGAATTAATTTATTAAACAAACAACCAAATACAAAAGAAGCTTGGAGATATTTACGAATCTCCATGCTTCTTTTGTATTTGGTTGTTTGTTTAATAATGTACATGAAAGGTAAAAATGTAAAAACCTGCAATTTCGAAATTTTCGAGAATTCCGTCATTGACTTCTTACTTCATTTAAAAATCAAGTGCCCACCCCAAATGACATTACTAATGTCCCATTTTTAGACACAAATGACGAATCGACTCAGGATTTTAGTCTAACTGAACTTACTGCAGTGTTAAAAAATAAAAATAAAAGGTCAGCAGGCGCGCATGATAAAATTACTTATGATATGATTCGAGCATTATCTGATAGTGCTAAGTTAAATCTACTTACAGCTTTCAATAATTCCTTTCAAACAGGAGAAATTGATGATCAATGGCCATCATAAAAATAGTACCAATTCCTAAAACTGATAGTGACCTCACTGACTACAGAAACTATAGGCCGATTTTCTTAATATCAGTACTCTTAAAAACAATAAATTTGATGATTAAAGCTAGATTGGATCCATTTTTAATGAAAAATCAGATCCTTCCTAATAGAAGCTTTCCATATCGTAAAGGTAGATCTGTATCAATGTGCTTAAATGAAATTTTACATAATATTGGAGTTTACAAAGACAGAGGCTTTAAAGTTGCAGCGGTTGCTGTGGATATAAGTAATGCTTACAACTGTGTCCCGACATCAGCACTTACAAAATTACTCGAAAAATGTAATATTAACAGTAAATATATAACCTGGATACAATCCTTTTTGCAAAAAAGAATCCTTCAACTAGGAAAAAACTCAGTTACTATTAATGATGGTCTTCCACAAGGCAGCTGGCTATCTCCTCTTCATTTCAATTTATACACAAAAGCACCACGTGAATATGAGGATGATTCTACCGATATTTTCCAATTTGCCGATGACTTTCTTATCATGGTTCATTATAGAGATATCCAAACATTATCACTAAAATTAGAACTCAAACTTAAAACCTTCATTGATAAATGCAGTGAGCTAAATTTCAATATTAACACTCAAAAAAACAAAATAATATATTTTGCGAAAACTAACCAAAAAACAAAATAAAATTCATATTGATAACCAATCAATAGAACAAGTAAATCAATTTAACTTTATAGATCGCACATTAAACTCCTCCCTCACAGTTACCTCCCACTACAACAAATTAATTAAAAAAGCTGCAAATAATGTCAAATTAATTCAAAATATCACTACAGGAGTTAAACCAAAAATAGCAGTCAACTTATATAAAAGCTTAGTCAGGTCTAAAATCGAAGTAGCACGAACAATACAATAGAATTCTGGCTTTCCAAAACAAATCACTACGAAGATGTTTAGGATTAACGCCTTCAACTTCAACCCACAACATCTATGTATTATCGAATGAACTTGAACTTAGGGAAAGAGAAAAACTCCTCACATGGCGTGAATTACTAAAACTCAAATTTATCAACATAAATGTATACAATAGTGTAACCTTTCACAAGCAACTCAATTCCAGCTATTCTAATACTTACTATCAATTCAAAGAAATTTTTGACAATGTAAACACAGAAATAGAATACACACAAAACAAACAACTTAAAATAATAGAAAACTCAATTCCAGCTATTCTAATACTTACTATCAATTCAAAGAAATTTTTGACAATGTAAACACAGAAATAGAATACACACAAAACAAACAACTTAAAATAATAGAAAATGTACTAGGAAAAAAAGTGAGCTATCTAAAGAACAAATTACATCCGAATACAACTTTTTATTGCAGAAGTATATAGAAAACAACTTTAGAATTTTCGCTACGGATGCCTCAGGAGGTACTAACTCAATGGGGTGCGGAGTTTATAATGCAACACTCAAACACAAAATTTTTATTCAACATAAACCTTAAGACCTCCTCAGTTTTTAGCGAATTATGGGCAATTGCAAAAGCTGTAGAAATAGCCTCCGAAGACAAACTTAAAAAATAGCAATTTTCACTGATAGTTTAACATCATGCAATCTATTATCAAAAAAATGTCCAACAATTACATAGGAGCCAATATTCATAAACTCTACAACAAATATAAAATTCAATGTGAGATAATTTGGACTCCAGGTCATGCAGGAATTGAAATTGATGAAATAGCAGATGACTTAGCGAAATGGGCAGTTAATGTTGGAGCACCCTTGGTAGTTAAACTCACCTCTGAAGAAGCTCTCAGTCAACTAAATACAAAAACTTGAAATGAATGGAATACTAGATACAAACGAATATCAGAAGATAAGGGTAAAACATTTTTTGAGTTCTTCCCAGAGATTTCTTCGAAACCAACTCAACACACGATCTAAAAGAAATAAAAATTATTAATAGACTTCTGACAGGTCATATCTACGACAAGGAATATTTAAACATAATTAAGTTTATCAACACTAGCGTCTGTGAAGTTTGTCATACGATAGACAATTACAATCACATGTTCTTTATTTGCAAAAAACATAATAACATTAGGAAAAAGTACAATGCAGTAAAAACCACCACAATTGCAATGACATTTTAAAGAGACTTTGCATCTCTCAAACAACTCTGCAGCTTCATTCAAGAAGCAAATTTAGAATTATAAAAAAAAATTATATCTCAAGATTGATACATATATACATCGCTTTATATATACATATATGTACAACTTAGTTTTATAGACATTTACATTCATACATAATTATATGTATTTTTGATTTAATTGACTACAAACTTTTTTAATATAAAATTTTACTCTCTAACGATTTCGTTCTAGTCTAGCAACAGAAGAGGCCAACGCAGGAATTACTATTATTTTTGTTTTTTATTTTTTGTTTTTATCTTTATTTGTTTAAAATATTCGTTTTTGTCTGCTCATTGCACATCAGTAGTTTTGGCCCTTGTAGCCTTTTGTTTAAATACATGTTGTATCGTCATACTGTTTAAATACAACTTATGTAATGCCTACCTGGGCAATCGTTTAAACCGCATCTACACAACATTTGGAACTATCATCAGTCAAAACCAAGACGACAAATCAAACACCTAAAGAAGCCATCTCAACATTAAACAACATTAACAAATACATTTTGCATGGCAAACATCATTACATTACTGTCTTTATAATGCTCTTTGAGCAATCGTTCTGACTCAAAACTCAAAAATCTGCTTGAAACTTTTGTCAACATTCCAAACAACCATCATAAAGAAAACACATCAATTATAAAACCTGAACGTCTGGCAATAGCACAATAAAGGAACTCATTTAACCGTATAAATGCCTTATAAAGTGTTTTAAACGTAAAATTTATCTAGTGCGTAAACGAACTGTCAAATTTTGTATGAAAAATCATTTACACAATTTGTATAAATTTACGCGCGCATTTTATCGTGTAAACGCGGTAAACTCAAAGGAATGCAACCTTGCAGACATAATAGCTGAAAAAAATTATTTGCGTTTGCTAAAAATTGAAATCAAGTAATGGAAGAGGAAAAATAAACATTACTTTTGTAATTTTTGCATTTTTATATATAATCTATTGTATTTCAGAACACCAAACAAAAATCCAAACGTAGGAGAGTCAATCCGTCACACCGATGGACAGAATCGGAAAATATGGATTTGGTTGAAGCAATTGCTGACGCAACTAGAGGCCGGCCGGAGTCTTTTGAGGTATGTAAACAATTGTTTTGAGTGCATTAATTGCTGATAACTAAAAAGTAATTCTGTTTAAAGTCTAACATATGCGGTAGTCAACTTAACCTGCCCAATGTTGCTGCCACCAGCTCGACTAGCTTTCAATTTAGCTGCAATATTTACCAGCCGTGGCCAGGAGCAATGTGCATATTTTTTTACATATGTACATATATATGATTGTTTATTGCGTATTTTGTGCCAACTTACACCGACCCAGCGTTGCTGTTACATGTTCTAAATAAATACCGCCACTCAGGCTGGGACACTCTGTTGTATACATATGTACATATTTGCATAATTGTGGCCTTATGTATGTACGTTGGTTTTGTGATTCTTTTGCTAGGAATCTATGATCTATCTACTTTGACAAAATGACGTACATACTTATATTCAAATATTTTATTATTTCACAAGCCGACAGCCGAACCCTTCTACACGAGAATAAAATCAATGGTAAGCAGTCTAAGACAAATCGAATGGATGTCATTAAAATGCAAAAGGAGATATCTCAAGGCGACGTACGTCTGTGCTGTCGATTGGAAGAACAAGACGGGGTATGGTTTGGTGGCCAGTGGTGACGAAAACAGTGTGACAGCATACATACAAAAAATATGCCCAAATTTCGATTTGCTTGCTGATTGATATATTTGGGCAGCGCAAAAATGTAAATCCGTCGCTTATTTTCGACAGCCAAATCGACCATTCCTACGCAATTTCCTATGTCACAGACACAGAACCAGAGCAAGAATCCGTCTTTGAGCCTCTCGCCAGAAGCCAAACTAGTACTCTTGAGCCTCTTTGTCTTCAAAACAGTGTTGATTTAACGCAGCACAAGCAGAAGAGAACGTGTAATCCAAACCGGTCAATGCACAACATAGCGATTTTGAGCCTGAATTGCCGTAAACCAGAACGTTATCACCGACTCAACAACGAAAACACAAACAGAAAAAAATGTCTACTACTAACACCTTTAAAGACCTTATTGTTTTTCAAGAAAGGAAACTGGAGTTACAAGTTCAAAAACTAGAGCTTGAGAGGAAAAGGGAAAAAAGTAGAACTAAAAGAACTTGAATTAAAAAATCAAATTGAATTAAGAAAGATGGAACTTGAAATGCAAAAAGAGGAGAGATTTCAAATTGAAAAATTAAAATTAGAAAGTGAGGAAAGATTAAAGAAATATGAAATTGATTGCAAGCTTAAGTAGTTTCTTTCTTGTATTTTAAGCAAGCAGACGGACACACTGCTTATCATAGTGAACCCACCAAGACAATTTTAGCTATGATACTATGAAAGCATAGTTGGGAACAATGCATTAGATTTTAATTACTGCTACCACTAAATCTTTTACTGGTAATGAACACAATTTCGACTACTACTTATTTTTTTAATGGTAAAAAATGAATACTAGGGAGAACGTTTCACTTAAATTGTAATTGTAGTGGAAAAATTTTATTTAAATAAAAAATTTAGTGCTAGTGGAAATTAAAATCTAATGCGTTGTGCTCAATTATAAACAAAAGTCCTTTTCCTGCAGCTAGATCCACGACTATCAATTTGGCTGCTTTGTTGAACAAAAACTAAGTGAGTAAAATGATTTTGTTTGTTTTTTAGCGTAATAAAAATGTTTAGAAAATGAATTAATTAATTAGTTAATTAATATTAAAGGCAATAAATCTGCCTTCATCAGCACTTTTTAAAGAAACTAAACATTTCAGTGCATCATTTATGCATTTTTGTTTAATAAATTATTTTAAAATTTTCCTTTCTTTAATTAAAATTTTTTTATTACAAAATAAAAGTGAATTCAAATGTAATTAATTATAAAAATATAAAATGAATAAATATGGATAATTACAAAATGGATTGTTGAGTTTTCCAAACATATAAATAAAGATGAATGTGCGATTTTTGGGGAGAGGAGGGAAATAGAAATAAAAATTAGAACAGGAGAAGGCATAAGGATAGGATAAGAAACAGAGGCAGTGGAAAAGCCGGAGGTAGAGAAAGGACGGAGAGAAAAATTGGGAGTGTGAAACGGAAGAAGACCGAGAGAGTAAGTGAAAGGAATAAAGAGAGAAAGGGGGAAGTCGAGGGGTTGGTATGGTTATAGGTGTAGGGAGAGGGATAAGGATAGAAATGTGTGGTTCTGTTAATCCGATGCTTGCATAAAAGCTAGAATAGCACGTCGTTTTGCTTCACCCTCGTTGGTAGACCAGTTTGGTGTCTCAGGCCCCTTCATCCTGGCCACCAAAATCACGTTCAGTTATGTCAGTTATGTCAATGTTATCGTTTTGTTGCTGTATTACAATGTTGTGTAGAATTCCACATACTAATATCCACCTACAAGCACATTTAACCGACTCATCATCCCGTAACGTTACTCCGAGCTCTTGTAAACGGTAAAAGTGTTCCTTTAATACACCATAACAATGCTCAATTCTTATTCGGTATTGGCTGAATTGTCGGTTAAATGCATTTGGCTGATGAGAAGTCATTTCTGTAGAGGTGGATCTGAAGGGGGTTATAACAGTACTTTTTAATTTATAAGCACTGTCGCCTGACAGCCATTGCGCACCTGTAAACAAGCTTGAAGCTTGGGTCACTAAACTACAATTGCTGTATATTCTGGCATCGTGGACACTTCCGGGGAAGCCCAGCACCAAATGACGGA